>JABUQX010069554.1:20000-22500 GCA_015478945.1 Trachelipus rathkii
ATATTATAAATTCATAAATATTGTTAGTATATAGTGTAAATACAACATTAATTTTACTTTTTTTTGTACAAAAATCAGTCAATTAAAGTTCCCTTATTTTAAGAATATAATATTGCACTTTATAAAGTATGAATTATGAAAAATCTTAACAAATAAAAAAATTTCAAATTCTAACAGTTTTTTCTTTTTATTTATATTATACATTTGATTTCATGTATTTAATATTATGTATTATTTATTATTATTTATTATCTATTATTATTATTATTATTAATTATTATTATTATTATTTTTAATTATTTATTATTATTATTATTATTTTATTATTATTATTATTTTATTATTATTATTATGATTTTATTATTTATTATTATTATTATAATTATTATTATTATTATTATAATATTATTAATTATATATATTATTATTATTATTATTATTATTTATTAATTATATTATTTATTATATATTATTATTTCATTTATTATTATTATTATTATTTATATTATTATTATAAAGTTATTATTATTTTTATAAATTATTTATATATTATAATGTATTTTATTTAATTATACTGATTATTTTTATTTTTATTTTCTTATTATTATGTTTATTCATTATTGTTTTTGTTATTATTTTGGTAGATTATCTTTTAGAAAGAGATTAATAATTACATAATTTCATAATTACATTGTACTGTTATATATCCTAACAATTATATATTATATTACTTTTTACATATCCAAATTCCAATAAAACTTATATATACTTATTAAATGTATCATATTAAATTAAATCACGTATAGAAATCTATATCATTAATGAAGATAATAATTAAATGACAAAGAAAAGTAAAGTAATAAATAGGAAATTACATTATATTATCATTTAATTTTAGAATCCTGCCCGAGATTTTTCGATACCGTAAACCTCGATTATCATTAATCTCAAAGTATTTACGAAATTACATTAAACATTGATATGAATTTTTGACACCTAAAGATTCTAAACAATTAACATTTCAATTGCATTTTAATAATTTTGTTCAACTATCCTTCCTATCTAATAAGTTGATATACTATAAAAGGACTATTAACGTTTTCGAACTTTAAATGTTTAATAGTCTTGGTTTATAGAATAATATATTAATATTCGTTATATACATCAGCTATATATTATTATTATCAAGTATATAATATAAATGAAGGAAGAATGTAATGACAATATTTATCAAAAGTCAATTTTAATATAATGATAGGAGTGTAAAATTAAAATAATTATATATTAATATTAAATATTGATATATTAAATATCAGTACATTGTTCTTTTTATGACTTCAGTGAAATAAATGTGGTTAAAATTACTCGGGTTTATAAGCATGTAGTCTGAGATTATGACCCTTATCTGTAATCAATATATATAAAATACATAATTTGTCTGAATTAACCATTTAATTTATGATTTTGACGTAACAGTCCAGACGCTCGGCATTGCGAATATGGTAAACGAACAGGTTGATTAACTGAAGTGTACTCACTATAATTGATATTGAAAGCAGAAGAAAGTTTCTCTCATTGTTTATGTGATATAGTTAATTGATGATATTTTGATAATTACTAATGTAGATTTATAATGTGGGCGTTAATAATGCCGCGTAGGCATTTTTCCTTCTTTATCGAAGTGTTTTGCATTTGAGTTATTATAATAATTTATGCTTTCCGAGATATTGTTTCGTATTGTACTGTTTTTAATTATTAAATAAAGACGTAATTAATGTTGATGGATCTTTTTGATAAGTAAACAATATATTTTATCGATGCCAGTTATTAAAGGGTGGGTACCAATCCACAATTAAGTTAAATCAGGTTTGTTTTTAATCCTCTTATTTAATTTAAAATCTTTCATCGCAATCAAATGACAGAATACCATAAGTACCCCGAAAGCGACATATATTAATAAGCCTATTCATAATGATAAGTAATGTTTATTATTATATAACATAATATAATGAGATAATATTATTCTTTATTTAATCTTATAGGAGTAAAAGATTATGATTAGTTATGTTTAATTAAAGGTAGCTGACATATTATCAGTTGGATTTTTGACATGTATGCCTAGTGGGGAAAGTTACCATTCATGATAATTGGATTTTAATATCCAAAAAAGTTAATAATATTATTTAAGATGTTTTCAAGTTTTTGTGAATATATATATATATATAATATATATTATATATATATATATATTAATTATATTTATATTATATATATTATATATATTAGTATATATTATATATATATATATATAAAAGCTTTTTTGATAAGGTTCCCCCAAGGCTGATGAAGTAAGTTATATTCAATGTGTATGGTGGAGTGGTACATGGTTTGATTAAAGAGTGGTTGTGGAATGGAAAACAAGTGGTGTAAAACTAAATGACAATAAGTCATCAAGGAAATAGTGAAAGAGTGGTTTCCCACAGGGTTCAGAGCTGGGGCC
>JABUQX010069556.1:7500-10000 GCA_015478945.1 Trachelipus rathkii
ATTTTATATATATTATATATATATTATAATTATATATATTATTGAGGTATAAAGAATAAGTTCTGCAGCTAACACCACTCATCGTTCATGCGGAATATGGTGTTAATAAAAACAAAAGTAAAAATATTTATATATTATAGTAATATTAATAATGGTAATAACGATAATGATAATAGTGATAGTGATAATATTGATGATAATGATAATAATGATAATAATAATAATTATAATAATGGTGATAGTGATAATATTGAAAATAATGATAATAATAGTAAAAATAATAATAAAGTTAAAATATAGTGATGAATAGTAAAATATAGTGAATTTTGTGTGAAATATAGTGTATAGAATAATATAATAATAATAATAATAATAATAATAATAATAATAATAATAATAATAATAATAATAATAATAATAATAATAATAATAATAATTAATAATATAATAATAATAATAAAATTAAAATAATTATATATATATATATATATATATATATATATATATATATATATATATATATATATATATATATATAATATATATATATATATATTATATATATTACATATATATATATACCCATTTTGCTTATGGTATGTATGACATTCCAGTGCCTACTGGTTCGCCTTTCTGTTATGCGTTCATATCCACACTCATCCTCCAGACAACATATCATATACACATACTTACATTCTCACCCTTCTTTTAGACAACATCTTACAGACATCCCTATTCCTTATATCCATACGTGTAGGGAGAAAAAATTGCCCACATCGTATGTCCTGTGTGTCGTAGAAGGCGACTAAGGACGGTGGTAGTTGGGTTGGCTGCCACTACCACTTATCTTTGCCAGGAATGCTAATGCATGCCTAGGAAGAATGTCTTTGATCGAAGTAAAGCGCCCTTCTATCCTTCGCGAATGAATGATTCGTATCTGTTATGAAATGTCAGAGGATAAATGTTTGATGAGATGAGGAGAGATTGATGGATGTATTTTAGAAGGGCCCAAATTTGATTTGCTTCTTGTGACTGGAAACAAAGATGAAAGGAAAAGGTGAAATTGAGTTGTGGTGTTAAATGTGTTTGTGTTGCTGTGGAAAGAATGAGAGGGGGATAGAAGGATTTGCAATTCTTAGATGAGTGAATTGTGGTAGAGAGCTATGGTATATTTTGGTGTGTGTGAGTACTAGAAGTCTAAAAGTTAAATTTAAGTTTGGAAAGGTCAAAATTTGTGTGGTTGCGACAAATGATCCATCTGAGGGTATGTTGCAGGAGAGTACGATTTCTGGGATAATCTGAATGATGTTTTGATGGGGTGAGTAGGAGTTTCAGTTCATTTGCCACATATCGCCCATTCAAGGATTTTTTTTTTACAGTTTTCACCACCACCCACGGCGAGCCCTATTCAAGTTAGGGTTAGTTACTCTCCAAAAGGTTCACCCTTCTAGCGAATTACGCATATGAGCACAGCGGAGGCTTTTAAAGTGAGAGATTAAAATTCAGTAGGGAAATACAGAAGATGGAAGAGAATTCACGAACCAAAGGTGTGGGAAAGAAGGAAGCACCACAGCAAACTAGCCTCGAGTTACCAATGTCAACACAATACTCTTGCGCAGATACAGCACCCTTGTGCTACGAAGGAGTCGTAAAGGTGGTGTTACGCGAGTGATAAGTTCCCTCGACACCTTGCCGTGCGGTACCTATAGGATAGAGATAAAGCACACATCGCTCCGCAAAGATAGAGGGTTAAGTGAACTGGAAAGTGCAGAACGTTTATAAGCCTTTTTGCCGTTGATCGACCCTGTCCAAAAGCCGGTTGAAACCAGAGCCCCCCCCCCCAGATATGAGAGCAATACTCCATACATGGGCGGATGAGACCTTTGTAAAGCGGAGCAACTGAGAAAAGGAGGAAAAAGTCTCACAGTCTAAACAGAACTTCCAGTTCATTGAAGCCGCCCTAGCAACCGTTGCGATTGGGTTTCCAAGACTTTTTTTACAAGTTAAGGCCAAAGATGTTTATATTGTCAAAGGAGAGAGCCGACAGAACCATCGAAAGAGATAGGAAAGTTAAAAAGTATTTGGAGAAGGAGATTTGTATAAGTTGGGTTTTTAAAGAATTGATTTCACAAAGTTATTTCTATCAATCAGCGATTATTAAAATCGATTTAAGCGAAAAGGCAATGTCTAGAGTAAAAGAAGGAGGTAGAATTGATATGGAGTAAGAATGAAGGGTCGATCATCGGGAATAGAGTTGAGGTGCAGGTTGAGAAGATCATTAATAAAAGTAGGAATAAAGTAGGAGTTAAGACAGAACCCTGAGGAACACCATATTAACAGAAAGAAGAAGGCGCCCCATCAACAACAGCCGATATTGAGCATTGAAAGAAAAGCTGGACATAAGTAAGCAAAGAGAAGGAGGGAAACCCAAAAGAGGGGAGCTTGGAGAGCAGTGACGCGTGCCATACTCGGACAAATGCTTTGGATATGTCAAGCGATA
>JABUQX010069556.1:22500-30000 GCA_015478945.1 Trachelipus rathkii
TAAGATAAGGTAATAATAAATTTCTTATTCTTTTGTTTATAACCATGAGCGAAATTATCACGCCTATTATATAGACAATGTATTCATGAAGAGATGAGAGATAGCGAGGATCAGAGTTCCACCCACATCTTCTTCCTTGAGTGCCGCGTTCAGCTGTTGTATATCTGCGACTCTCGAATAACATATTGATCTATTGGATTCGTGAGTGTTTATTTCCTCAGTGAGTTGATTGCGTGAGTGAGTTAAGGGTCGATAAGAGTTTTTTAACTACAAAAGATTGTCATCATATACGATACCCTTATTGGAGGAGTTCTTAATCACTAAATAAGCCACTCAACACGAGTACTCTCGTCCAGTTCGTATATTTGCGTAGTGTCGTGGTGCTGATCTAGTGTGATCTAGTTGTGTGAGTTATATGATTTATATTGTTACCTAGAGAGTGTAGTGTGTTACTCTTTTACTAGTAGCACACAGTTCGATAACGCACGCTCAGAAACTCAGTAATCAATACTCTACCATGAGACCGGACACGGGACTCTCCACATGATATATACATTTGTGATCTTTCATTCTATTGATCTAGTTGATATTGATCTATTGATCTATTATGATCTATTGATTAGGTAAATTTTTTACTAAAGATTGTCATGTTTTGTACATACAACTAAATCAGTAAAATCAGTAAATCAAGGCCACCCAACCTACCCTCCTGTCCAATCATGATCTATTGGATACATTGATCTAGTTGTGATGCTTATTGATTAAGAGCCAAATTTTTGTTACTAAATTGAGCCATTTTTACATACCCTAAATCAATAAATCAGTAAATCAACACCATCCAACCACCCTCCTGTCCATTTGTGATCTATTGATCTTATTGATCTATTTGATCTATTGATCTATTGATCTATTGATCTATTGATTAAGTCAAATTTTTACTAAAATTTTACATTTTTTACATACCCTAAATCAGTAAATCAGTAAATCAAACCACCATCCACCCACCCTCCTGTCCATTTGTGATCTATTGATCTATTGATCTATTGATCTATTGATCTATTGATCTATTGATCTATTGATTAAGGTCAAATTTTTTACTAAAATTGTCAACGTTTTACATACCTAAATCAGATAATCAGTAAATCAAACATACCATCTCCTCCACCCTCTAGGGGGGTGGTGTTCATCTTGAATCTATTGATTCTATTGATTCAAGTCACATTTCGACTATCATTTTTGAATAAACATAACATAAAATCAAGTTCTTTATACAAAGATCAATCAATATATGTTGACGTAACAAAGTTTTCACATTAATAAAGCTTACTTAGCACCATCTGAACTATGAATATAATACACAACGACAAACCTGACATGCCTTAACAAAGTTCCAAACTAACAAGAGTAAAGTAACTAACATAGCATACAAGGACGCATAACCTATTCACACTTTTGTCAAGCATATCTCAACATAACAATGTTAATTATATTAACATGGGAATATTTAACTAAAATTTATCACAACATTGGTTAATATTATACTGGATCAAACGTGTATACTCAACGTAATAGAGGTTTTTCCACATCTATAAAGCTACATGAACGTAACATGGAAACTAATGAAAATAATGTATCAAAGACAAATAACACAATTTAACACACGAATAAACTGTTAACATTAACAAATTCAAAAAACTTAACACCAGTGATAAGTAACTAACATTGCATGCAAAACGTAACCTACTCTTACTTTTCCAAGGATATCTCTACCATATTAACGTTATCTTAAACACTGAACACAGTAACATTTACAAAAAATTTATCACAACATTGGTTAATTAATGCATACTGATCAATGAATATACTCTAACGTAACAAGGTTTTCCCATCAATTAAAGCTACATAATGTAACATAACTAAGAAAAATAATCCTTGTAATATTTAACAAAAAAATTTTAACATAACCGTACCTAACCATCATATACCTAATGGATAAGACAAACAACGTAATAAGTTTTAACTCTCGTAAACTAAAAACTATTTGAACATAACATAACTTAACACACAACAACCAGACGAATAAACAGCTATCATTAACAACTTAGTCAATAAAGCGAATAAGCGGGAAGTAAAACAAGTTTTCATTTTTATAACAATTTTCATTGAAAAGCGTTATATAAATACATCAAAACATATAAATACATAAAAAAAACATGTTTATTTTTTTAATATATTAATTCATCTAATCAGAGAAAATAGGATTCAAGTTGGTAAGTTTCTATATATCTCTCCTAAAAATTCAACACCTTTGAAAGGATGTAACTTAAATGCCTTCAGGCAGCACTAAACCATTTTTCAGCATATTTTGATTCAGCAGAGGTCAGATGATCATACAAAAGAAGAAGTAAATTCATCAAGCTGATAGTTATTAAAGCATTCCTGTATACAGTATTATACGGGAAACCACATGTTTTGGTGTAAATATCATAGATTACACCATGTGCTCTAAGTATTAAGTCCTCAAGTATGTCAACATCGTTAAGATGCGATGTTAATTCGCTTTTTATTTTAAGCAATGCTGTAATATTTTCAGATGTTCGAACTGTGAAACCTATACACGTATGTCTGAAGGTCACACACACAATCGTTGGGTTTCCAGTAGTTGCGTACATCAAGGGTTTTTAATATCGTCACAACGCGAGAACACACGTCATTCTATTAAGAACTCTTCAAGTTTCTTTCCAGTTAGATATTTCCACTGCTAGTCGATATACCAATGACACACATTTAATCCTCTATCCATCCTGTGCAATATTGATAATCTTTGATGAACTCTTCAACACAAATGAATAAAGGTCTATTATTTTTGAACCTCTGGATGGAATACAAGCAATTGGTATCGGTATCATCCGGTGTTGACGATTAATATACAATGACACATCGTTGGAATAACGAGCTCTGTGAAAATATCATAACAAACAGGTTTAGAGATGCGAGGAGATGCCATCGTACCAGCACAGCGAAAAATGTCCTACTGACGGAAATCGTATGCGTAAACAATCCCTTAAATGTATTGAGATTCTTTCTTTCAACCAATCAGAAGAAAGTAAACAAGATACGACGTACGAACGAACCATAACAAACTCAAAGGGTATATATTCTCGTTAAACAACAAACAACAACAAAAACAACAACACCAACAACAACAACTCAACAACAACAACAACCACAACCACAACAACATCGTCACAAAAATAAGTTCTTATATACTAATCAACGAATATGTGCTAAACGTAACAGTGTTTTCACATTAATAAAGCTACAAGCATGACCAGAACTAAGAATATATTGTAAATGGCAAAACCTGACACACCTTACGCACGAAAAAACTACTTAACATTAACAAACTCCCGCGCTTAACAACAGTAAAACTACATAAACACTTCATACAAAACAGTAACCTATTCCACACTTTTTCAAGCAATATCTCTAACATAGCAATGTTAATTTTACATTACATCGTAATATTTATAAACAAAAATTTAGCATAACCATGTCTAACATCATACTGAAACAAATTTGTATTGCTAACGTAACAAATTTTTTATATCAACTTCGTAATATTTAAGCAAAAATTCATCATAACCTCGTCTAAATATCATAATCCCAAACGAATAATTCAAAACATAACAAAGTTTTAACCAAACATAACTTAAATAAAAATTTTTTATCCTGACATAACATAAAATAAAGTTCTTTATACACTATCATAGTAAAGTGTAATAGTTTTACTGATTTTAAAGCAGTAAATCAGTAATCAGTAAACTCAAAACCATCCATTTCCTGCAGTTCCCTACCCATCCACCCGTCTATGATCTATCGATCTAATTGATTCAGGTCATATTTTCAGTATCATTTTGGATCAGCAACAGGGTAAAGACGTATTATCTAACAAAATCCCATAACAAAGTGACCAATCTATCAAAGATACCAGCATCTTGAACAATGAATTGACACTATCTTCATCAAAGTGTCACGCGTCGAGTTTAACATCATTTGAACTATGAAAAAACGTAGACATAGCAAAATTTCCGGGCTGAGGCCTTACCCCTCCTTCGGAGGGGTAATGCCGCTTACACCCTTCGGGGTGATCCCCTCTCAAGATTCACACCCTTTCAAAGGGGCGCATCCCCCTGGGTTTTCTCTCGGAGGTGGTGTGTTGCTTAGAATACTCTTGGTTAATGAAACTTTATTCGTAAGTTAGGTAAACGTTATGTTAAATATTACTTTGACAGTGTGAAATTAACACTGATTTGGTAGAGAAATGATGAATTTTTGTAAGATATATATTACTGTGTTACCTGACGATGAAATGTGTTAGAAACGTTGAGTCTAGGTTAGTTTTTGTTGAAGTAATGTTCAAGGTTTGCCCGAGAATTTTTTTGCTAAATGTCTACGTTTATTCATAGTTCAAATGATGTTATACTCGAGACGTGTGACACTTTGATGAAGATAGTGTCATTTCATAGTTCGATGCTGGTTTCTTTGATAGATTGGTCACTTTGTTAAGGGAATTTTGTTAGAAAATTTTTAATTTACCCGTTTTTCCTTTTAAACCCCCCCTGTTTTTTTTTTGCTGACCATATATACTCGAAATAATGACCTGAATCATTAGATCGATAGATCATAGGGTGGATGGGTAGGGAACTGCAGGAATGGATTGTTTGATTTACTGAATTTACTGATTTACTGCTGCTTTAAAAATCAGTAAACTATTACTCTTTACTTGTGATATTTTTATTCAAAGAAACATTTTTTATGTTATTCATGGATAAATTTTTAATTTTTGTTATGTTTGGTTTAAAACTTTTGTTATGTTTGCAATTATCCGTTTGGGGATTAATGATATTTAGACGAGGTTATGATGAATTTTTGTTAAATATTAACGAAAGTTGATGTAAAAAATTTGTTAAGTTAGCAATATATTTGTTGTCAGTATGATGCTTAGACATATTCATATTAAAATTTTTTATAAATATTTATAAATGTTAATTTAAAATTAACATTGCTATGTTAGAGATATGCTTGAAAAATGTGAATAGGTTACGTTTTGGTATGAAGTGTTATGTAGTTTACTGTTGTTTAAGCGCGGGAGTGTTTGTTATTGTTTTTATAGTTTATTCGTGCGTAAGGTGTGTCAGGTTTTGCCATTGTACATTATATTTCTTAGTTCTGGTCATGCTATGTTAGCTTTTATTAATGTAAACACTGTTACGGTTAGCAACAATATTCGTTTATTTAGTATATTAAAGAACTTATTTTTGTACGATGTTATTGTTGTTGTTGTTGTTGTTGTTGTTTGTTAACGAGAAATATACCCTTTTTGGTTGATAATGGTTCGTTCGTACGTTCGTATTCTTTGTTTACGTTCTTTCTGATTGGTTAAAGAAAGAATCTCATTTACATTTAGGGTTGTTTAACGCAATATCGATTTCCGTCAGTAGACTTTTTTCGCTGTGCTGGTACGATGGCATCTCCTCGCATCTCTACACCTGTTGTTGATATTTTCACGAGGAGCTTCGTTATTCCCAACGATGTGTCATTTATATTTAATCATCAACCGGATGGATACCGATACATTGCTTGTATTCCATCCAGAGGTTCAAATAATAGACCTTTATTCATTTGTGTTGAAGAGTTCATCAAGATTATCAATATTGCAGCAGGATGGATAGAGGATAAATGTGTGTCATCTGGTATATCGACTAGCAGTGAAATATCTAACTGGAAAGATAACGTGAGAGGTTCTAATAGAATAGACGTTGTGTTCTCGTCGTGTGACGATATTAAAACCCTTGATGTACGCAACTACTGGAAACCCATCGATTGTGTGACCTTCAGACATACGTGTGTATAGGTTTCCCAGTTCGAACATCTGGAAAATATTACAGCATTGCTTAAAAATTAAAAAACCCGAATTAACCATCGCATCTTAACGATGGTTTGATCATACTGAGGACTTAATACTTTGCACAGTGTGTAATCTATGATATTTCACCAAAACATGTGGTTTCCCGTATAATACAGTATACAGAAATGCTTTAATAACTATCAGCTTGGATGAATTTACTTCTCTTTTGTATGAGAGAATGAAGTGCTGCTGAATCAAAATATGCTGAAAAATGGTTTAGTGCTGCTGAAGGCATTTATAGTTACATCCTTTCAAAGGGTGTTGAATTTTTAGAGAGATATATAGAACTTACCCAACTTGATATCCTATGTTCTCTGATTAAGAATGAATTAATATATTTTTAAATAAACATGTTTTTTATGTATTTATATGTGTTTTAATGTATTTATATAACGCTGTTTTCAATGATGGAAATTATATGTTATAAAAATGAAAACTTGTTTTACTTCTCTCGTATGTCGCTTTATTGACTAAGTTGTTAATGATAGCTGTTTTATTCGTCTGGTTGTTTGTGTGTTTTAAGTATGTTTATGTTCATAGTTTAAGCTTACAGAGGGTAAAACTTTACGTTGTTTGTCTTTATCCATTAGGTATTATGATGGTTAGGTACGGTTATGTTAAATTTTTTTTGTTTATCTTTGTACATTATTTTCTTAGTTCATGTTACGTCATGTTAGCTTTATTGATGTGGAAACCTTGTTACGTTAGAGTATATTCATTGATCAGTATGATAATTAACCAATGTTTTGATAAATTTTTGCTAAAGTGTACTGTGTCAGTGTAAGATTAACGTTAATATGGTAGAGATATCCTTGGAAAAGTAAGAGTAGGTTACGTTTTGCATGCAGTGTTAGTTACTGTTACTGGTGTTAAAGTTTTGAACTTTGTTAATGTTAATCAGTTTATTTCGTGTGTAATGTATGTGTTTTTGGTTTGTCTTTTGTACATTATTTTCTTAGTTTCTGTTCGTCATGTTAGCTTTAATAGATTGGAAACTTAATTATCGTTAGAGTATATCACGTTGATCAGTATATAATTAACCAATGTTGTGATAATTTTTGTTAAATAATATCACTATGTTAATAATAAATTAACATTGTTATGTTAGAGAATATGCTTGACAAAAGTGTGAATATGGTTACATCCTTGTATGCTATGTTAGTTACTTTACTTTGTTAGCGTGGAACTTTGTTAAGGCATGTCAGGTTTGTCGTTGTGTATTTATTCATAGTTCAGATGATGCAAAGTAAGCTTTATTAATGTGGAAACTTTTTTACGTTAACATATATTGAATGATCTTTGTATAAAGAACTTGATTTTATGTTATGTTTATTCAAAATGATAGTCGATAATGTGAACTTGAAATCAAATAGATAATATAGATCAATAGATGCAAGGATGAACAGGAGGGTGGAGGGATGGGGTAGTTGGATTTACTGATTTACTGATTTAGGGGTATGTAAAAACATGACAATTTAGTAAAAAATTTGACTTAAATCAATAGATCATATAGATCAATAGATCAATAG
>JABUQX010069556.1:35000-50000 GCA_015478945.1 Trachelipus rathkii
GAACATTCCTTGGTGTGAAGTTATGTTAGATGGTGAGCAGCTGGAACAAGTCTTTGAGTTTAAATATTTAGGATACATGTTAGATGAAAAAGGAACGGATGATGAGGAGTGTAGTAGGAAAGTTTTGAATGATAGGTAGGTGGCTGGTGCAATTAAATCCTTGATGGGTGTGAAGGGACTAAGTCTTGAGTGCGCTAGGGTCTTATATGAGGGTATGTTGTTACATGGGTTAATGTATAATAGTGAAACTATGGTCTGGAATAAGAAGTATAGATCTAAAGTACAATGTGTTCAGATGGACAATCTTAGGGGCGTTTTAGGTGTGAGAAGAATTGATAAAATGAGGAATGAACGCATTAGGGAGTTGTATGGTGTGAGGAAAGGAGTAAATGAGAGAATAAACGAAAATACATTGAGATGGATTGGTCATGTGGAAAGGATGGATGATAGTCGGTTGGTTAAGCGGATATGTAGTGGTGAGTGTGCTGGGAATCGACTGGCTGGAAGACCGAAGAAAGAGGGAATGGAGTCAGTAAAGGAATGCCTGAAGGAGAGGAATGTGAGTTTGGCAGAGGTGAGAAGAAAGATGCATAAAAGGGGTGAATGGAGGGGTTTTGTGAGGGGGTATGGTTGTAGCCCATTTAGGCCAAGGGATGAACCCTACATTGACGAGATGCCATAGTGAGGATCCGTCACAGTCCCGTGAAGCCCTAGGGTGGATTTTTCTGACTGCGACGAGTTCTCACTTAGAGTATATAAAGGGGGCGGTAGCCTGAGGCTTTCATTTTCGACTTGCCATATTCTACTACTTCTTTTCTGTTTCCAGTGCATGCTGCGCACCTTACCTCCAGTCTTGGGAAGAAAGTGATATATATATATATATATATATATATATATATAGTTGCACCTTGCTATATTTATATATAACTATATATATATATATATATATATACTATATATATATATAGTGCTTTTTCATATGCTCATATATATATATATATCATTAAGATTCAAACTTTAATAAGGTCAGAAAAACTTTGCAAATCTTGATAACATATAGAAAAATCTACCCACGATGTGCGGTAATATATTATTATTATTATTATTATTATTATTATTATTATTATTATTATTATTATTATTATTATTATTATTATTATTATTATTATTATTATTTTTATTATTATTATTATTATTATTATTATTATTATTATTATTATTATTATTATTATTATTATTATTATTATTATTATTATTATTATTATTATTATTATTATTATTATTATTATTTTTATTATTATTATTATTATTATTATCAGCATCATAAAATAAAATCTCCTTTTATTCTATAAGGAAAAGTAAGTTTGCGTAGGAAGAAAACTGCTTTGTATTGTGAAATTTAATAATACAATGGGAAAAGAAGTAAATGGGTACGAGAGAGAGAGAGAGAGAGAGAGAGAGAGAGAGAGAGAGAGAGAGAGAGAGAGAGAGGGAGAGAGAGAGAGAGAGAGAGAGAGAGAGAGAGAGAGAGAGAGAGAGAGAGAGAGAGGTTATATCTTCACAGTTAAGGATTAAGAATTTTATCTAAATTTATTTGCATATACATACATATATGTGAGTACATTCATACAGAAACACACACACACACACACACATTATTAATAACATATGTATATATATATATCTTCTTATATATAACAACAACAACAACATATATATATATCATATATATATATATATATATATATATATATATATATATATATAATATATTTTTTATGTAGCAAAGTTTATATATATATATATATATATATATATGTATATATAGCAACATATAACAATATAACTTAACTTATATATATTAACTAACAATATGTATATATGCTGCTGCTGCTTATATATATGTATATATACTAATATAACTGTATATATCTTCGCTGTCCTTCCTCGCCATCGACAACAACAACAACTTTGGCGTCTTTTTTTCTTTTATATATTATATATATATATATATATATATATATATATATACATATATATATATATATATATATATATATATATATATATATATATATATATATATATATCAAGCAACTTTCCCTCGAAAAATAGGTGGTTGCATCTGACATTTCACACACAATTATATATATATATTAAAATTATTACATTTTGTTATATATATATATATATATATATATATATATATATATATATATATATGCTCTTTGCCTCTTCTTTGCTATATATAATAACTCCTTTCGCTATATATACCTGCTTAACGCCTTATATATATATATATATATAACTATGCTCGCTGCTGCTATTGGATCATGTCGATTATCCGCCTCCACCTCCATATATTATATATATATACATCGATTGTATGAATTCGTAACGCATTTCATAAAATTGAAGTGAAAATGCCTAAAGTCAAATTGAAACTTTGTTATTAAAGCAGCTTCACACCTCTAAAAATATTTAAAAAAAAAAAAAAAGTTCAAATCTTTGTAAACTAATTAAACTCATACTCTAACCAAGGGGTTCCCAAACTTTTTTCACCGCGGCACCTGTTAAAAAAATTCCACTTAGAAGCTTTTTACTCTTAAGTGGTTTGACTACTTGGAGTCTTCGGTCTAAGTAAAACAAGAAAACACAATTCAAATTTAATGCTCATTTACCTTTAATTTGAAGAATGAAGCGGTTTTAATGAATTTTTCTTTATTTTCTTTAAGTTTATAGGAAGTTTTGTCAATTTTACACAAATCACTTGACGCTGAATTACTCCTGTATCTGTTTTTATGTAAGCATACGTTGAGAATGCAGACTCGCATAGATAAGTGGATAAAACGCACAAGTCTTTTTAATGCAATCTTGCCAACAGCATTGTTTTTTGCATACACTTGCATCCATAACTCTTCTTGGCCCCCTTCGTGGTATTTAAGTTTCAAAGTGCGGTCTTCAATGATGTGAAGCAGATTTTGAAAAGCTTCATTTGTCATCCCAGTAGGTTTACGTCTCGGGTCACACGAAAATGTGTTTGTCATCCAGCTGTAGACATCCTCAGAATCAATATCGGGAAAATACTCAACAATGTTTTTTCCAAACCTTCCATGTGGGCAGTAATAATTTCGAGGAAGTTCGGTTGAAGATGGATCTCATTTGTTTTGACAAATTCTTGCAACCGAGGAAAGTTGAAGATGTCTCTGCTCTTAACACACGCTTCAAAAAATTAAAAAAAATTGTGCAAACCTTTTACTTTGTCTAATTGTGCTCCTCCTTTTTCTTGGAGAGATGTGTTGGTTTCATTTAGTTTTTCGAATATATCGGAAAGGTATCCCAATTTAAGCTGCCAATCGACATCAGTTAATTTTTGAATAAAAATGACTGCTCTGTAAATGTGCCCACCAATGCATCGTTTAGTTGAAACAGTCTGGCTAAAATCTTTCCTCTTGAAAGCCACCGCACTTCTGTGTGCTGCGAGATATGGAAGTGATCCATACCCATATCTTCGGCGGTAAGTTTTAAAAGGCATGCTTGAAGCGGGCGGCTCTTAACATGATTAATTATCTTCCCATCATCATCAGTACGGCTTTTAAAAATCTTTACCTGGCATCTTTTTCTTGTTGCCAGGAAATGCCGATGTATGATAACACAGTGGCTGCTGGTGGCGTTTTCTGCCACTTGCTTCATCCTAGACACCGCTCCCTTCGTTTTTCCAACCATTGCGGCCGTTCCATCACTGCAAATATCCACACACTTGCTCCATTCCAAACCATTTTCCTGTACAAATTTGTCGATAGCATTGAAAATTTCGTCGCCAGTGGTGTAAGTCTCAAGCACTTCGCTCATCAAAAGTTCCTCTTTTATTTGCATTGCGAATGGGTACCTCACAAACACAAGAAGAACTGCAAGTCCCGCTACGTCGGTACTTTCATCAAGCTGTAAACTAAAAAAATCACGTTTTCAATCTTCTTATAAGTTCTTTCTCGATTGTCTCTGAAATTGTGTTAATTCGCATACTTATAGTGTTATTTTATAGCTGCACAGTATCAATGTTCTTGGCCATATCTGAACCTAAAATGCAACTAACAACATCCTTCAGGCAAGGTTTAATTAATGTCTCGGCAATAGTATGCGGTTTTCCAGTTTTTGCAATATGTAAACTGACAATAAATGAAGCTTCAGTTGCATTTTCATTTTCATTTTTAGAAATTCTCTCCATCATAGATGAACCTGCCTGAAGAGATAAAGCGCACTACGTGACTACAAGCAAAATGGCCGACGAGTAGTAGACGATGCATAATAATGGTGTTGCCATATAATAAAAACGAATTGTACTACTTAACTCCAACAAAATTTTAGTGAAAATTGAAAAATGTGCCGGCACCCCTGGCACACCCCGGCGTTAAGTAATTAAACTCCTGCTCTAACCTTTGCTTATGTATAGTTAAAATCTATTTAAACTAACTAAACTCTAAGATAACCTTTACTTAACTTATATATAATGTAATTTATTTGTATATTTATTTATTTCACTCTGCATTGTTAAAAAAAAATAAATGAAATAAAACGCATATGGCCCCAAGAGAGCTTTCAATACTTTATACGATTAAAGTGAATTTTTAAAAAAAAAAGTGGATTCATTAACTTACCTGGAGGCGGATAACGACATGAGCCACATAACTATATATATATATATATACTTATATATATATATAACTTATATATATATATATATATATATATGCCTCTTTCTTTCTCACTGCTCACTCCCTTTCTGCTATATATAGATAGATGAATAGATAGATATATAGATAGATATATAGATAATATAGATGAATAGATAGATAGATAGATAGATAGATAGATAGATAGATAGATAGATAGAGAGAGAGAGAGAGAGAGAGAGAGAGAGAGAGAGAGAGAGAGAGAGAGAGAGAGAGAGAGAGAGAGAGAGAGAGAGAGAGAGAGAGAGAGAGAGAGAGAAATTATAATACTAATAAAAGCAAGAGGTCTGACAAACCGCAAACAACATACATATTCGTTCGTTCGCTGAGACGTTAATATTTGAAACATGAGAGTCAATTTTCCGAATTGTTTCATACATTCACAAATTTGAATTTCAGTACAGAAAACAAAGCGGTTGTTCTTGATATGCAACCGCAAGTTGTAGGTAAAGCGTCCACGCAGTCATTCTTTCACACACATTTTTCTCCTCAAAAAATATATAGGGCATGTGTTGTAAAGTGTCTGCAACAATCACATGTTGGTTTGACATTTGGACTCTAACTAAAATTTGATGACGTTTTTTCATTAAATAATAAATCATTGGAGTGTTATTATAATAAAAGATGCAATTTAATTTCTTTAATATTATTTAATCCTACTAAAAAATAAAAAAGAATAAAAAATAATAAATAGTTGCACACTAACTGCAAGTTGTATAAAATGATGGTGGTTGCACAAACCTGCAACCAGGCCACGAAACCGCCCCTGATATATATATATATATATATATATATATATATATATATATATGCTACAACCATGCCAGCCAGCCATGCTGCCCAGCGCCAGCGCCGCCAGCGGCTGCTTCCAGCTGGATCTTGTCGGGTGAGGGTGCCGGTACGGGTGCGGGTTGACTTGTAGTATGCCAGCGCCGCCAGCCAGCCATGCCAGCCTTGTATAGCTGCCTTCTTGTAGCTGCTTCTTTGCTGCATATATGTATATGCCATGTATCATATGGCATAACTGCTCTTCTTCGCTGCTAACCAACAGCAACATGCTATGCCTGTAGCGCTATGCTGCTGCCAATATGGCAGCAATAGCTGCCTTGACAACCAGCAGCGCCAGCTTAGCAACTCAACAACGCCATGTATATATATTTATATATATAGTATAGCGCCAGCATAACCACCTTCATTGTAGTAGTATGTATGTATATATATGCTCAACCTGCTCTTATGCCAGCCAGCCAGTAGCAATAGCCAGCCAGCGCTGCTGTAATGGCCGGCCAGCCAGCCAGCCTGCTGCAGCATGGCAGCGGCGCCGGTTGCCCGCCAGCGGCCCGCGCGCTGCTGGGCTGCCAGCTGGCGCCAGCACGCCAGCCCGCCCGCGCGCCAGCAGGGAAGCCAGCGCCAGCGCCGCCAGCGAGCCATGGCCAGCCAGCCTGGCAGCAGCCAGCAGCGTAGCCAGCATTCAACAAGCACCAGCCATGCTTCGCGCTGCGCACTGCGCTCTTCAGCTGCTCAACTGCTGCTCAAGCAACCAGCGTAGCAGCAATATGCAGCCAACCTCCCATGGCACTGCCAGCTGCCAGCAGCCAGCTAGCGCAGCCCATATGCATGGTAGTAACAACAGCAACAGCCAGCCAGCCATCGCAGCCAGCAGCCAACCAGCCAACCAACCAGCATACTGCTTAATCTTCCAGCAGCTAGCCAGCCTTGTAGCCAATATCTAACCTTGTAACTTATATATATATAGCAACTTGTATAACATATATATGTATAGAGAGCAGATGCAAAATGTTTTTTTTGAAAGATTTTTTTTTTTGCAAAAAAAAAAATCCTTTTTTGATAAACTTTATTTCTGATTTAAATTTGATGGAACAAACACTTCAAGAAAAACCTCACCCAATCATTTTCAGATCTGAATTAAAATTTAAAATCGATTCAGAAAAAAAAGTCTTCTTCTTTTTCCGTCTTTCGACAAAAACTTATTAAGATATTTTTTTTTCAATCAGAATCATGATGAATCACGCATCAAAAGACAAATCTGGCCCATCCAGTTTAAATCTGTTATATCAGTGAAAAAAAAATGAGTATAAATTTATGATAATAAGGAAAAATTAAATATAGTGTTAAAAAACAAAGACCATTTAAAAAACCGTTATTTACACACACACATACTCACACACACACATCATCATCATCAGCATCATCATCATCATCATCACCCACCTACTTTCCCCAAGACTGGGGTTAAGGTGCGTAACATGCACCGGAAACAGAAAAGTAGTAGAAGAATATGACGCAAGTTGAAAAGAAAGCCCAGCCTTACAAAAAACACACACACACACACACACACACACACACACACACACATACACACATATATATATATATATATATATATATATATATATATATATATATATATATATATATATATATATATATATATATATATATATATATATATATATAAATATATACTATATATATATATATACTATATATATATATATATATATATCACCTATATAATAACTATATATATATATATATATATATATAACTAGTATTATTATATATATGTATATATATATATATATATATATATTATACATATATATACTCAACTGCTCTTTGCTTAGCTCAACCAGTAGCATAATAATATATACTATATATATATACCAAAAAGAGGCCTATATATATATATATATATATATATATATATATATATATATATATAATAATAATAATATATATAATATAACTATAACTTATATATATATATATATATATATATATATATGCTTACCTTATACCTATATAATATATATATATATATATATAACTATATATATATATATATATAGCATACATATATATATATGCCAATATTGTATATATGTATAGCTAACAATATAGCCAACCAGTAGCGTAGCAACTAGCCAGCCAGCCTTAGCGTATTGTAACCAGCCGCCAATATACAGCATATGCTGTACTATATATTCAACTAACGCTATGCTGTATATGTATATAGCAGCGCCAGCCAACGTATCAACGCTGCCAACAGCAATAGCCAGCCAGCAACCCATATATACATATAGCCTTGTATATGTATATATCACTGCTGCTAACAACCAGCAGTACAGCAACCAGCCTTATGTAGCCATGTAGCCAATAACCAACTTTACATATATATATATATATATATATATTATGGGAAGACGATAGAAGCAAAAGAAGAATGAAGTTTCTTTTAAGAAGTTTAAACAAAAGAGTTCTTGAAATTTTAGACAAGGATGAGGAAATACTTATAGGTCAAAGGTCAAAGAATAGTTTCCCTTTGAAAATAAGTTTGAACAATTTTCAATGCTTTCAAATTTAAAAAAATAATATTTTTTTTTTTTTTATTTTACGTCATCAACATTATGGAATTTTCTTTTTCTTTTATTTTTTTTTATTTTATCTAAAGTAAATTTAAAATACTAATAAATATAAATTTATCAATGAGAATTAAAATTTATTTGAAACTGTTTTAATGTAAAAATTAAAATTCAGTCAATTTTTCTCCCTCCGAATATCATGCATGGATTTTACTCAGGTTTCCTATTTCAAACATGGCGGATTAAAAAAAAGAAAGCCGAGTTAATATCTCGGGATTACATTTATATCTAATCTACATAACCTATATAGAAGGAAGGACTTATAAAAGTATTTTTTAATCCCTTACATCATCTCTTACAGTGTGTGTGTGTGTGTGTGTGTGTGTGTTGTGTGTTTGTGTGGTGTGTGTGTTGTCAATACATACCCCACTATGCACCCTATGTCTGTATAGGTGTGTGTGTTGTCAATACATACCCCACTATGCACCCTATGTCTGTATAGGTGTGTGTGTTGTCAATACATACCCCACTATGCACCCTATGTCTGCATAGGTGTGTGTGTGTTTGTGTGTGTGTAGATGTGTGTGTGTGTGTTGTCAATACATACCCCACTATGCACCCTATGTCTGTATAGGTGTGTGTGTGTTTGTGTGTGTGTAGATGTGTGTGTGTGTTGTCAATTCGTATCATTATACATCACTGAGCAACCCTTAAGGCAGTGGCAGTGATGGTTGTGGCCCAGTGATTAGCCAGCCTCTGCTGGATGGGTGGACCTAAATCAATCATCACTTTCACGCCAGTGCTGCCTTGGATCACCCAACCGTTGTCTGTGATTCATCTATATTGGGCGCTTAAATGCATTGACCTAAGCCAACTGGCGTTACCCTAGCCTCAGAAACGCCGAATTTTATGCGCTCCTATAAAAGGCGTCTTTTTCATTTCGTTTTTTGTTTCATTCAAATAAATTAATTGACTTTAGTTGCAATCCTGCGTATTCATTGAAATTATGGATTAATAATTTGTCATAATGTTATTTTGACGTCATAGTTTTAATTATGGATTAATAATTTTTCAAAATGTTATGATGACGTCATAATTTTAAGCGCGATGTCAATCACACTTTTTGTATTACAAAAGTTTTATCTTTGTAAGCAAAGGAAAGGCAAGCCAGACCTATAGTCAACTCTCGAAAGTTATAAAAATTTACACTCGTTTACCGATTACGAACAATTATTATATTTATACTAAAGCATATCTTGGCCACTGTTACATCGCAGCTTATTATTTAAGGTGTGGTCATATCGTTTGCGTTTGGTTTTGTTTTGTTTTTGTTTTGTTTTTTGTTTTCTTTTTTGTAATACTTTACTTGCAAATTTAGTAATTAACAATTTCACAAAAAAAATAGGTGTTTTTCCAATATGTGATCTATCGAGTTGTTTTTATTCCAATATGTGATCTACCGAGTTGTTTTCATTCTAATATGTGATCTGCGAGTCGTTTTCATTCTAATATGTGATCTACCGAGTTGTTTTCATTCCAATATGTGATCTACTGAGTCGTTTCATTCTTATATGTAATCTACCGAGTTGTTTTCATTCCAATATGTGATCTACCAAGCGGTTTTCATTCTAATCTACCATTCTTCATCTACCAAGTTATTTTCATTCTAATGTGATCTATCTAGTTGATTTCATTCCAATATGTGATCTACTAGTTGGCAACCAACCAACCATCGATAGCATTATTATTTTTTCCAATATGTGATCTACCGAGCGGTTTTCATTCTAATCTACCATTCTTCATCTACCAAGTTGTTTTCATTCTACCAAGTTATTTTCATTCTAATGTGATCTATCTAGTTGTTTTTATTCTAATATGTGATCTACAGAGTTATTTTCATTCTAATGTAATCTATCTAGTTGTTTTCATTCCAAAATGTGATCTACCAGTTGGCAACCAACCAACCATCGATAGCATTATTATTTTTTCGATAATCGATTTTTTCTACGAAATATACAATAAAAAAAATTAAAAAAATTAATATAGTAATGCTATGATAATATATATATATAATATATATATATTATATATAACATATGTATATATAGCCCAGCTGCAACCTTATGTAGCCATATCTTGCTAATAGCACAACCTTATATATAGCCAGCAGCAGCCAGCATGCAGCAACAGCCTCACTGCACCATGCCAGCAACCAGCCAGCCAGCCAGCAGCGCCTTATGCCAGCAGCAGCCCAGCACCAGCTGCTCCACCAGCCTTGCCAGTAGCCAGCTAGCCAGCCAGCCACCATGCCAGCACTCTTGTAATAACCAACCAGCCAGCCAGTAGCCAGCAGCCAGCGCTGTATATGCTTTGCTCTTTATGTTCAGATCGTTTGGGTGAAAGGGTTAACCAGTTAGGCTCGAAGAGAAAGAAAGAGGTAAAAAATTAAAATCATATTAAAAAGGAAAATGTATTAATAAATTTAATAACTCAAATATCAGTGAAACTTAAAATGTTTAAATTCTTTAACACTTAAAAAGTGTATATATATATATATATATATATATATATATATCATATCTATATATAACTCTAACAATGCATATATATATATATATATATCTTTATATATATATATATATCTTAACTATACCCTATATATATATATATATATATATATAAACGCTATATTATATAGCTATGTATATGCCTTAGCATATATGCTATTCTTTGCTCATCCAACCTATAGTATATAACCTTATAGCCAGCTATAACTGCCATATATGCTGCCAGCATAACTCTTCGCTAACCAACCCTCCCATTGAAAATTAGCAAGTTAAAAGGAAATTTGAAATTAGCTATACCCTTTATCATTATGAATGAATTTGAAAATATTGTTCAATACTAAATGCATACTTTGGTTGCTAATCTAACTAACTTAACTTAGCCTATCCAGAACCTTTCTAACCTGAAAGTAAAGAACCTATATATATATATATATATATACATATAACTTATAATATATATATATATATATCTATATATATATATATAGCATAATAATATATACATGGATATATCTTTCCTTTTACCGAATATATACCTCAATACTCACATATATACTCATATATATATCGTCAATCCATATAGGCTAGGTCTAGGTTTACGGCAACGTATATCCATCTAACCTAGGTCTAGGTTATGTCTCGGTTTAGGTTCCTGCTAGTTCAGTTATGATAAGATTTGTTAAGTACCCATTTGCTCTGTGTATACTTAGCAAAACTTATCATAATCTGAACTAACAGAGTCCTAAATCGAAACCTAACCTAATATGATCGACGATGTCGTAAACATAGGCCTAGTCTAGATGGAGCTACGATTTATGCAAATTGTGATTTTTGTAAATTATTTCCTTAATTTTTAAATATTAAATATTTTAAATATTTAAATTTTTTATCCTAGTAGATCACTATTATAAAATGGAAGATCATAGAATTTCGGTAGATCACATATTGGAAAAGCACCAAAGATTCTTTTGTCAATTGGTCCAATTCGGGGACTAGCCAAAATGGTCGAAACAATATAAAAAAAATTCTCTGTACAACCCGCAGCAATCGTTAGGATAGGTTAGGTTAGGTTGGGTTAGGTTAGGTTAGGTTAAGGTTAGGTTAGGTTAGGTTAGGTTAGGTTAGTTTAAGTTAGGTTAAGTTAGGTTAAGTTAAGTTTTGTTGGATTCGTTAGAGAAACTCTAAATATATAATCAGATTTTTTTTTTCAAATGTCAACGAATTTTCCTGTCGATCATTTGGGTATAGGTCCATTAAATCAATTAAACTAATTATTTATCGCGTTATTTGTAAAACCAAAAACTAAACTAAAAATATCTTATGAGGTTTCTGATTGGTTATATCGTTGCGATGCCAAATGTCGCTTTCCGACGGATTCTTAATTTTCATTGGCTGTCTTTTTGATTCCAAAGAAATTGAATATTTCCGTATTTCCAAGTGATGATGTAAATTAATGAAAAATAAAATAAAAATTCCTTAATAGCCACTTAATACTTAATTAAATATATTACTGTATAGAAAATATTTATTTTAGCATGAAATTCTACTTAAAATATTAAAAATAATAATTCATATGAAAATTAAAAATAGAATATGCCCCTCGAGCTTTAGTTTCCAATTTATAGCATTGGTATATATATATATATATATATATATATATATATATATATATATATATATATATATATATATATATATATATATAACAGCTTATGCTGCTATCAACAACCAACATATGCCTTTCCCTGTATACCTTGCTATACTATGCTGCTATTCTTCCCTTCTTTGCTGTAACCCCTTATATATATATACAATCAATCCAGTTTCTATGTGATGGGAATTTCAATTTGAATAGGAAAAGCAATACTAGGGCCTTCCACATATTAAACTTTATTCGAAATTACAACGTTTCGGAAATGGCAATTTCCATCATCAGGTGAAAACACTATAAAATAAAACAAAAATAATTTTAAGTACACAAAATTCTATAAAAATTTAAGTGATTAGTTATTTAAATATAATATAATATACATATGTAGTACAGTATACACTAGAATAACTCTGTGATCAAAATCAAAGGTTTAAATATTACAAAATTTGATCATAATTAGAAAAACAAAACAAAACGTCGCCCTCCGTCGGTAAACAATAAAGATCACACATCAAACAAAAACAAATAAATGATTCGAAATTCTATATTAATGGGCAACTAAATTAAAATGGAATATTAAAGTATTAACAGCACCAGAAAAATTCTCAAAACTCACCAGACAAGTCTCAGACATCTTCAAGTTTCTTATTAAATAAGAAACTTGAAGATGTCTGAGACTTGTCTGGTGAGTGTTCCGATACAACATACTCAAATTTCAGGCCGGCCATTTGTTTGTTTGTTATTTCAGCGATCTTGTTTGTTTATTTTCGGGCACTATTTTGCCAACTATTAAACGCGATTTTGATCTGAAATTCAGCGGCCTTTTGCTAACGCGGCCATATTTAAATGGCAATCGCCGCGTTCGCAAATTTTTAAATGGCGCCCGACACGTTTTATTTTGCGCGAATGTTTTTACGATGACAGAGGCCCGCCTGTTCGAAATAAAGTTTAGCTACTGTGGAAAACTTCAATACGCTTTCCTATTCAATGTATATTATATATATATATATATATGTATATATATATATAGCAACATTATATATATATATGTATATATATATATATATATAATAATAATAACAATAATATATACCCAACATATATAATAACCAATATGCTAATAACCAGCCGCCAGCACCAGCCATGCTCTCGCGCTGCTGCGCGCTGCTCAGCGCCAGCAACAGCAGCCAGCCATGTATATGGCCAACCAGCCATGTAACCGCTGCTGCTCGCTGCTAGCTAACGCTGCTGCTGCTGTAACCAGCCAGTAATAGTAACCTTAACCTTATATATATATATGGACAAAGGGATTGCCAACGCCCGCACGGAACGGGGCTCGGATCAAATTTTCACGGGGTAGCATCTATGATACATATTAAGATGTTCTAGGGACAGAAATGAATTTTTTTTTTTTTTTTTTTACCTGTTCTAGGGGGCGAGGCATTATATATATATATATATATACTTATATACATATATATATATATATATATATACTATTGATTTGTAAAGGTATTACGGCAATGTAGGGGGCTCGAGCCGACGGGGAACACAGGGGGACGTTTCCATACCGTAAGGAGAAGGGGCCACGGAGGAACCCCGCGGCACCAAATACCAAGAGCGGGGGTTCCGGAGACCCTCCCCAGAGGGGGGAAATAGTCCTACCCGTAGTTCCAGGCCGGAGCCCGACTCCTACCATCGGTGCGGTATACCCTTTTGGTATATTCTTTAGTTACATTTTCCTTACTAAAATTTTACCAGGATTCCAAAAATTTATTCTTACCTTTTCGCGTTAACTATTTGTAGTTTTTGAATGTACTGATTTTTTATTTTATTTTTTTATTTTTCATTTCGACCCTAAAACATCTATTTATGTATCATAAAGACTAACTGGCAATTTTTTTGATCCGAGCTCCGTTCCGTGTGGACGTTAAGTAACTTTTACCTATATATATATATATATACTATATATATATAACCTTATATCTAACTGCTGCTGCTCCATATATATATATATATATATATATATACTACTGCTAACTATATCTTATATCTCATACTCCTTATATATATATATATACCATGTTATTACTTATTTAACACAATGGAATTAATTTTTTTATTCTCAGTTGCCCTTGGTGGAGGCATTAGCGTTCTTCTTTTGAATTATTATTATTACATATATATATATATATATATATATATATATATATATATATATATATATATATATATATATATATATATATATATATTATATATATATATATATATATATATACAGCCTTCTTGCCTATATGCCCATATGTAGCAGCCCAACCAGCATGCCAATACAGCAGCCCAGCCAGCAGCATAGTATGTATGCGCTGCTATGCCCATGCTCGCTCTATGCTGCTGCTTAATATATAATAACTTATATATACTATATCACTATATAACTACCTCACCAGCCTTAGCTGCTGCTAACTAACTATATATGCTCATATATATATATGTATATATATATATATATATATATGCTGGATATTAGGATACTACTTCCATAAATACTAGAGAATAGGGAACTAGGGGGTTACAGCATGGGGGAGGTGTTCTGGGAAAGAGGGGATCGGAGCGAAGCTTAGTTCCCCCCTGTTTCACTGGGACTCCCCCTATAAGCACCAATC
>JABUQX010069557.1:0-21001 GCA_015478945.1 Trachelipus rathkii
GATTCCTTATAATATAAACATTTACAACAATATAACTTGAAAATCAAGGCCAAATTATCTCTTTGAGTCATCTAAATACTATTTTAACTCATAAATTCACAACCCTGTGAATATAAGTCGTCATTCCTCTTTCCTACCTCCTTCATCCTCTCATGTTTACTATATGCGTTTACCTGTAGGATTACCATTTGATCGGGTAGCATGGCTCCAGAAATTATAATGTTTATGGAATGCGGGTGGCCCCGGAAATGGCATTACCTTCCATCGAAGTTTTTGAGGAGTGTGCTTCCATGCTGACGCCGCCCCTCGTTCAACTATATTCTCTATGTCTCAATACGAGCACTTTCCCTCAGTGTTTGGAAGCACGCCATGTCCAAACTATTCCGAAAAAAGAAGCCGCTCTGATCTTCTAGCTTTCACTCGTATTCTATCAAAGATCTTTGAAACCGCTTTTCAACTCTTCACTTTTAGACCTCTGGAATCTCATCCCTTCTTTCGATCGCAGTACGCGCTTTCGGCGCCGAGGTTACTGCGATATACTTTGTCCTATTTAACAGATTTATGTTTTTCCCGTTAGGAACTACGGGAGCCTTGCTTGGTGGCGCTTACTTATGTCTAGCATTCTTTCAAATCGCTCATATTGGCTGCTTTTGATGGAAGACTTCTTTTTCTGTCAACAGTGGTGTTCCTCAGGGTTCTAATATTATCTCCTACTTAAATCCTGCTTTTCATTATGATCTTCTCACCTGCACATTTAACTCTATCCACTCATATCGATGACTCGACCCTTCATTCTCAACTCATTTCCAATTCTGCTCCTCTTTTACTTCTAGAATGTCTCTCGTCTTAATTTTCCGATTCCTACTCTTCGCTGATCTAGATAGAATTTCGGGTGGGTCGTCTCAACCTTGTGAATTTAATTCTTTAAAACCCAAGCTTCTACAATCTCCCCTTCTAAGTCCTAACTTTCCTATCTCTCTCGACGGTTTCTCGTCTCTCCTGTTGACAATATATAACACTTGCTTAACATAAACAAAAACAATGTCTTGGAAAACTCCACATCACAACGGTTGCTAGGGTGGGCTTCAAGGAAAACTGGGAATTCTGTTAGACTGCGAGACTTTTTTTTTCCTTCTATGTTACTCCAGTTATACAGTGGTCTTATCCGCCCTTTATAGAGTAATGTTCTCATATTGGGGGGCTCTGGTTTCCAGCCGGCTTTTGGGTAGTCGTAAAGTCAAAAGCAAAAGCTTATAGAACTGTCCTGCACTTTCTGTTCACCTGACCCTCTATCTTGGGCGCGATGTTGGTGGCTTTATCTCTTTATATAGGTACCTGTAGCGGCAAGTGCTCGATAGAACTTTTCACTCGCGTACCACCCTTTCCGATTCGCCTCAGTAGGAAAAGGGTGCTTGTCGGCATTGAGTTTGTGTGTTGATATTGAGTAAATCAGACGTTCTCTTGCCGTGCTGTCTTCTTTCCTGCCTAACTTCTGTTCTGTGGAATTCTCTCATCTTCTGTTTTCTTGACTCAATTTAATCTCTCACTTTAAAAGCTTGGGTCTGTGTTCATCTCTTAATTTTGCGATGACGACTGTAAAAAATAAAAAATAAAGCAGTTCTAATAAGGAAATTGCATTTAGCTATGCTTAAACACAGCAGAATGGCATCCTCCGAACGGTGAACCACTTCCAGAATGCGAATCTTTAAAATATAGCAATAACGAGGACGCTTGCCCTCGCGTTACAAAAAAAGATTCAAGAAGTGGAAGCGCCTTATTAGCAATCTCTCTGGCACGAGCACGTGATAGTGGATGGTGGGCTTTTTCAGGCAATATAACTCTACTAAAGAGTGAGAGAGCTTTTGGATATGTTAGGCTTGATAAGTTCATGACCGATATATTGCAAGTTGGCATCTCTATTCACGTTCAAGAGGAACCCCATCGAAAAATATTGAAGAGACAGTAATCGAGTAGCCATGATATCAAATTTGCATATCTGTGAAAGAGGAGAATGGAAGGCTGCTACGAAAACATGAAAGATTATGCCTCCGAGAGAGAGATCCTTATCATGTGTGGGAAAAAGATGGGCCAGGTTTCCATTTTATCAGTGCTCTGCAGCCAATATTAGATCACCCCTCTCAGTATCAGTCGAATGAGCGAGCGATTTTTAGTGTAGGTGGGAATGTAAACACCTCAAAAAGGTAACAGGCTCTCGCCAGATACTAGTGAAAGCTTAATGTTTTTGCTTCATACAAAATTTGAGATTTTTAATTTGAAGTATGAATGATAATCTAACTTTATCTTAAGATAAATTATATCATTCAGTTCTGATAAATAGCATTTTTTATTTTGTCTTAAGATATATTACTATTCTTTTCATTATTGTTGTAATAGGCAAAATTATATAGCTAGTTAAAAAATCTCTTGTAAATTGTAATCTGGTTAAACATAAAAGCTAGTAGGTAAAATTTGTTAATATTACTGGAAAATAGAAATGGGATATTTTTTTGAATAAACACAACATAAAAGTTATTAATACTATATTTTCATTTATTATTCCTAAAAGATATTTTTAATTTAAAAATAATAGTAATTGGGCACAACCAAAATATGAAATGTAACATGACCTAAGTATTGCTGTACAGGGAGTGCAATAATGAGTTGCTAGCATACAGCAAATTGTTCTACCTCTTAGTATTGTGTATTTATTATATTGATTAAAGTAATGATATCGGTATCGGTATCGGAAAAATACAGTTCGGTTCGTCCTCTTTTTCTGGTATCAGTATAATCAAGCAATATAATAGTATATACTAGTATATCTAAATATATTGATATATATATTTATATATTGATTATATAATATTATATTATATATATTTTATAGTTATTATATATATAATAATATTATATATATATATATATATATATAATAATATATAAATTACACGAGTAGTATATATATAATATATATATATATATATATTATATATATATATATATATATATATATATATATTATATATAATATATATATAATATATATATATAATATAATATATATACTATGTTTATTGAATAATATTATATATTATATAATATATTATATATATTATAATACTATATATATATATATATATATTATAATAATATATATATTTATTAATATATATATAATATATTATATTATATAGAATATATACCAGGTTTATATATATATATAATATATATATAATATGATATAATATATATATTCTATATATATATATAGTCAGTATATATATATATATTAATATATATAATATATAATATAGTTCGTTTATAGATATATATACCTATATATATATATATAGTATATAATATTATATTATAATAATATATTATATATATATATAAATATATATATTAAATATATATTATATATATATATATTATTATATATATACTAAATAATAATAATAATAATAATAATAAATAATAATAATAATAATAATAATAATTCAAATAATAATGTACAACAACTTACAAGGCGATTATCGCTAAATCGCCCAAACTAGTAATCACATTTTACAACTCTCTTCTTATTGCTGGCCAGACTATGTATTTTACATTACTAATAGGTGCAAGACTGGAGCGAAAATGATTTCGCTCGCTCTCTCGACTTCTTTTATAAATAGAAATTAAAAAAAAACTACTATATAAAATAATACAAGTATTTTTATAATTTCTTATTAATTAGCTCCTATTATTCTGCATCGTACGGTTTCTGTCTTATGTATAACAATTTTTAAAAATTCTGCATTCATTATTTATAATAAATTGAAAACAGTTTAAATTGTTTTAATTCAAATTTTACGCTTAATGAAGGAGGAGCGGTCGCCTCATCGCTCCTATACACGAGTCCCGACCTGTAATTAATATATATATATACTTATATAGTAGTATAATATATTATATATATATATATATAATATTATTATATTATATATATATGATATATAATATTATATATTGATATTTGGTATATTATATTATAAATATATATATAATTAATAATTTAAATATATATATATAATATCTATATGTATATATATAGTATATATATAAGGTCAATATCTCTGCATCAATCGAAACAAATTTTTTGAAGGTAAGTTATATGAGTGGTAGCGTGCAAGGATAATATTAGCGTATTCGGACAGGAAGTAAAAAATAACATGAAAATTGTTAAGAAAATTACTTCAAAAAGTTTTTCTTTTCTTTTAATAAGGAAAAATTAAAATATAAACCTTTAAATTGCTACAAACAAATGTCCAAATAAAAAATGTGTCTTTTATAATAGAAATTAATTAATTTATTTCCAGATTTTTGTGTGAAAAGTTTAGACAAAAAACTGTTTTGGGAGTCGAAAGGAGTCATTTTTTTAAATCAACTTCCCGACTTTTGGAATGACTCCGACTTTTCCGAGCGCCTGTTGATCCCTTGAAACGCTTTCGATTCCCACTCCATTGCCTGTTAGACTTATGAGACTTTTTTTCTCTTCTGGAGTTTATTAAATGAATAGGGAGTCGTAAAAAGGTTGTTGAAAATCTTGCCTTAATTATGGATGTGAAAGCATGGACGTTTTTGTATTATTCTCTTGTGGTGGCTGGTGTTGTTTGTGGTGTTTGGTCTGTGTTTGTGGTCGAGGCTGTTCGGTTGAGGATTGGTGTGGAGTGAGGGTTCGGAGTAGAGGCTCAGTATTTTGTTGTTGGCTTGGGCGTTACTTTGTGCAGTTGTTTTGTGGTTGTTGTGTTGTTTGGTGTCAGGATCTTAGAGCTGTCTGGCGGTGAGGTGATTGTTGTTGAGGGGTGTGGGGATGTGTTTTGTGGTTGTGTTGGGTGGTCTCTAATACTGTTCTCATAGGTACGGTAGTGTGGTATAGTGTCAGGGTGTTGTGGTGGCGCTTGGGAGTGGGGTGAGGATGGTTTGGTTGTCTGACGTCTTCGGGTTACTGGTCTACGCCTTTGTGGGGTGGGTGTGGGGTTGTGGTTGGTGATCTGATTGCGGCCTCTCGATTTTGGTATGTGTGAGTGCTGAGTTGTTGTTCTGCGATGAGGGTGCTTTGTGTTGTAGTGGGTGGCGTCGCTGTGGTTGGTTTTGTTTGGGGTGGTGGTTGGTGTTTTGGTGTGTTGATATATGTGTGGGTGGTGGGTTTGTGATTTGTTTGTGGGTTATTAGACGTGTTTCTCGATTATGTGGTCTTGTTCTGTTGGTGTTGCGTTAGTGTGGATGGTGGTGGTTGTGTGGTGTGTGTGTCTTTGTGGTTGGGGTTGTGTGAGGGTGTGTGTTTGTGGGCTTTGTGTGGTGTGTGTTGTGTTTTGGTGTGTGTTGTGTGGTGTTGGTGGTTGGGGGTTGTTTGGGGTGTTTGTGGTTTGGTGGCGTGGTTGTTGGTTGTTTGTGGGTGCTGTTGTTCTCTGTTGTGAGATATGTTGAGTTTGGGTTGTGCGTAGGTGGCTTGTTGTGTGCTGTTGGCTGTTGTTCGGTATTATTTTAGTTGTTGGTGCGCGTGTTTGTGTTGTGTAGTTTGTTTGTGATAGGGTCGTCTGCTGTTGCGTGGTGTGGGTGTTTGTTGGGTCTAGTTTCTATTCGGGCGTGTGTGCTTTGGTTAGTGTGTTTGTAGTCGGGTGGGTGTGTGTTGTTTGTTGAGCTGGTTAGGTTGTGGTGGTGTGTGGTTTAATTCTTTTTGTGGTCTGAGGGCTGTGTATACTTATGGGACACCCGGTTGGTTCGTCTTTACATCGAATAGGTCTCCATGAGTGGTGGTGCCAACTATAAAAAAATGTTATAAGTTGTGGTGAGTGTGTGTTTTCTATTGTGTTTTGGTGTGTGTGTGTGTGGGTGGTGGTGTGTGTGTAGTGTGTGTATGGTTGGTGTGGGGGTGTGGTATGTAGGTTGATTGTTTTGGGAGGTTGTGGTTGTGGGGTGCTGGTGGTTGTGTGTTTGAGGGTTGGGTTAGGTGTGGTCTTTATTGTTTAGTGTGGGGTGTGTGTTGGTGTTGTTGGCGCGTGTTTGGCTTTCGTGGTGTTTCGCCGTCGTTTTTGTGTTGTGGTGTTTTGTGCCGTTGTGATGGTTGAGTTGGGTGTGTGGGGTGTGTGGAAGGTAATAAAATGAACTCAAGTTAGGTGTGTTTTGATTTTTTGGTGAGTGTAGTTTAGTTTGGTGATTGGTATGATAGGTAGATGATGTTGGGTGTTGGTTGTGTGTTGTTGGTGTTTTGTTGGTGTGTTAGTTTGTGTGTTGTGGGTGGTGTGTTGTTTGGGTTAGGGTGTTTGTAGGTTGTAGTTGTGGTTTATGTGTGTGGGTTAGTGTGGGTTGGGTTAATTTGAACGTATATGTGGTGGATTGAGGTGTTGTGTATGTTATTGTATTTTTTTGATAGGGTTTAGGTAGTTAGGTGTGTTAGTATGTATGGTTTTAATAGTTTTATTATATTGGTGTACTGTTGTGTATGAGTTTATAGTATTTTGTGGTGATATATAGTATGTGGTTATGTGTTTGTGGTAGTAGTTTAGTGTGTTGATGGTTGAGTTTTATGTTTTGTTGTGTTAGTGCATGTTTGGGTGGTGTTTGGCGTTGGCGTGTTGTGGCTGGGTTGGTGTTGTTAGGTCGTGGTGTTTGTTTGACTAGTGTATTTGAGGTATATGGTGTAATAGGTGTATGTATATATTTGGGTGTTATTTGGTTGAGGTAGATGGTAAGTTGATGTGTTTTTATTTGATATGTTTATGTATATTGAGTAGTATTATTTATGTTGTAGGTGTTTCTTATAGTGTGTTGGTTTTTGGTGTTTGCTGTGTTTGCTGGATGCGTGTTGTTGTTGGGTTTTTTGTGTAGGGTGGGATATGAGTATTCTGTATAGGTAATTTTGAGTTTGTATATAGGTAGTGTAGATGAGTGTAGTGTATTTGTTGTGTTGTTGTAATATATGGTGATAGGCGTTGAATGGTGGTTAGTGATATGTCTGTTTATATTATTATGTATGTATTAGTATAGATAATTAACAAATTTCACAATTAGGAAAGAATTTATGATAGGGGGTTGGGGTTTGATGTTTTGGTTGGTGTTTTGTTGAAAGTTTTTTTTAATGTATGTAGGTATTCATTGTAATATATATGATATAATATATTATTATTTATAGTTTATGTATGTTTAGACGTTTATGATTGTGAGTGTTAGTGGTATTGTGTTGTATGTGGGTTGATTTATTATATACTATGTAGATAGTATATATAGTGGTTATATATTATACGGATATTTATTTATTTATAATATGATATGTTATATATATATATTATATAGTAGTATTATAGTATTATATGGTACGTTGTATATAGGTATTTATAGTAGTGTAATTATAAGTATATAGTATAAGATTATATATATATATAGTTTTTATATATACGGGTATATTGGATTCGTATTCGATATATATAATAGTATGGATATACTATTTATATATACTATATATATAGTATATATAGCTGTTGATATATCATAGTTTATGTATTATATATATTTAATATAATATATATATATATATAGTATATATATTGAAGTTAGTAGGTTATTATTATATTAGCTATTGGGGTCGTCGTTGGTAATTTATATATAAGAATATATTTATAGTATGTAATGTTATCGTATATATAGTAGTATATATGAGAATATATGTATATAGTATGTTATTATTAATGTATGGTAAGTATGATATAGAATATATATGTTAGGTATATGATTGATAGATATAGCTTTATATATCGGTATATAGATATGTTGAGTATGGGTGTTGCCACATGTTTCGTCTCTCCCATCTTGTTTTCAGGCTAGGAAATTGAAATAAGTCAAGAGGAGGTTGTGAAGAGTGAGAAAAAGAAAACAAAACACACAAGAAAAACCTAAGAAACAAGGAAGAAAAAAAACATACAAACAGAGCTTAAAGAAGTTTAAAAGAATATTATGAGGTGAAATTAGGAAGAAGGTCTGAAGAGGAAGGGAAAGACTTTTGCCCTTATTAAAGAGGTAAGAATAGATATTAATGATGTATTGGATATAGAACGAATACATAATGATAATAGAAAATAAAAATGTTAGTAATGTCATAATTTAAATAAAAAGAAGTAAGAAATCATGAAATAAACAGAATGAGATTGACTAAAGTTAAAGAAATGTTAAGTTGAATATTATTCTTGTTAATGATAATGAAATATAGTAATAGAAATAGTTTACATAGTCCAAATTTTTGTTAACAGGTGCTGGGTATAGGGATCGACTCAACAAGAGATCTGGCCAGTATTACTTCGAGCTCCCTTCAGCTTAAAGTTCTAGCATGATCTTGAATTTCCATCTAAGAACTGTGGACGAGTAAAAACGCCGATTTCTTCAGCGAAATCATTATGATATAACAGCAACAACACACATTCCTGAAGAATTCGGCATCATTATCCATGGCCGCCACAAAGGTAAATCCATAAACGATCCATGGTTCTTTTTCTCAAAGCTATATTTTTAGTGAATTGAGGCTTACCTAATATAATAATCAATTGAACAACGGAATCAGGCAGGAAGACTGGTAATCCTCATAAAGTAGATTGTATAGTTGTTATTTGCGGCTGTGATTCAGTTTAGTATTATTGTATTTATTATTATCTTTATTATTTTTATTATTATATTATTGATAATTAGGTTATTATTTATTATTTGTAAACATTATAAATTGAGTTATTAATTTATTATTTATTATTTAATAAATTATTTATATTAGTTAGTTATTGATTATTATTTAATTTTATTTGAATATTTTATTATGAGGAGGTGAGGACTGGAATGGGTTTTGAAGTTTAATGAGTAGAAAGGCATTGATTTAGAGAGGATAGCGAAATATTATGGAATAAAATGAACTTGCGATCTTCAGGTCCTCATGTTGCTGGGGGGTGTCATTTTAATTATTCGTTCATATCACACACACAAAAAAGAAATGAAATAGCGTATGTTTTGCCATAAAACAACCGAAGATTGTCGTTTTTCTATTAAGATTATGAGCAATTAAATTATCGCGTTTCTAACATTTGAGGGCGCATAATATTTAAATGGAAAAATATAATTTCTATAAGTAATAAAAAAAGAAAAATATAATGTATTATCTGATATATATAATAGTGTATATATATATAATATGTATATATAGTTTAATATATATTGTATTATGGTGGTTAGTTATATGTATATATATTAGATTAAGTATATATTATTAAAATATTATATTTTGATATGTGCCAACAGCTCATTTTTTTGGTGTCCTTATATTTACATTATCCAATACATAATCCTAATTTTTCTTATATTTTTAGTAATATAGATATATATTTATAGTACATATATATAGGTATTTTATTTATGTTTATTATACATTCTATATTATTATAGTATATAATTATATTATATATACTGAGGTTATAATAGGATTAATTATAGTTGTGATTAGTGGTGTGGAGTAGGTGTATAGGTAGTATATATATGAGTGTAGTGATTATCTTTTATTTATCTGTGTTGGTTTTCTGTTTTAAGAATTTCTGGTGTGTGTATGTGTTGGGGAGGGAGCAGTAGCAATCGGGATTTGTTGTTGATCCCCCAAGTTAAGTTGTGTTGGTTATCAGGTAAAGCCTCCTGATTATAAGTTAGAATTAAGTTTTAGATTCGATTCTATAGTATGTGTTAGTTTAATTAAAATGAATACATTAAACACATGGGTGTAAGGGAACCTATTCAGTTTAAGGGCGTTCAGGATGCGTGTTTGTACTTATGTTCAATTCTCTGGTACGGGCGCTTGCCAATTGTTCTGGTTATATGAGTTAGAGATTGTCTATTGCGAATTTTGTCTTGGTCTTGGTTGTCTTAGTACCCTTCTTATTGATGATTTCCATTTCCTTCATGTCGTTAGTATTATTTATTAAGTATTCTTGGATGGCCATGTTGTTATTCTGCCTTTCGAATGGTTGGCAGTTCATTTATGGTTGTTTGTGTTGGTAATGTTTAATTAAATGAAGTTAAGCGTTTCTATTGAGTTTTTCTTTTGGATATGTTGTGCCGTGTGTCTTTTATGATGATTTTGGTAGTTTTTGTTTTGTGTAATAAGAGCATTGATTTCTTATGAAAAGTTAGGATTGAGGTGTTTTCGGTAACTTTATGAAATGTATTTTTTATGCTGAGAGTATTTCTTCTCGTTCTATATTTATAGTTCTTTTCTCCTTAGTAAAAGTTATGGGTGCATTTGAATTGAATTTAATTTTGTATTATTCTGAATGGTAGCTGACTAGGTATCAATTTTCTTTTGTAGAATTGTCTTCAGTTTATTTTTGTTTTTTTTAACGGGTAGATTTGTGTGGGGTTGTATTTCTTATAATTATTTGTTTTCAGTAGGTATGTGATATGAAAGTCTTTTTTTTCCCCCTCTGTTAAGGGTTTTTCCTTGCGTATTGTTCTTATGTTGAAAAGCTTTCTTGTCCTTTTATTTTAGTGTCGTGTTTGTTAATATGAGTTGGTTTTCTGTGAGGTTGAGATTTTTTTAAAATATCTCTCTGTAAGTTTTTAATCTTTGCGTCAGTTCTGATGGCTACAAATCTAAATTGATTAAAGTACTGTAAAAGTACCTTGGTGTCAAGATTTGCCGCTCTTTTTCAGCTAGAACCTAAACAATAATCTTATTGACGACAAACACTCAAAGTTCATCTTCCAAGTGCGAACGGAATACCCTATTTATCAATAGAAACTGATTAGAAAGTTGATCTTTCATGTTTAATCCAAATCTATCAACATATGAGGCCATGGAGATGGAGATAATGAATAGTGGATCTGTATTAATAATATACTACCTGACTGAGAAGAAAGATGGGTAAGTACATCCTACAGAAGTTATTATGAGAACCAAGAGGAGAAAATTCGAATAGATTAAACTATTAGTAGTTCTTAATCGTTGAGTCGCCGTACCATAGTGAAATTAAATGTTTCAAATCAGTTTACTGGAGAAGGCCTGTTCTAGGTATATGTGTGTTCCCGCCGTGTCTCGTGATGGGTGTTAATGTAGTTTTTATTTTAGAATGTATATTTGTTATGTATATTGTTTAGTTGTATGTAATTTTGTACATTTATAATTGGGGTTTTTCTACGCTGAGATGGTAGGTGGCTTTGTGTTACTGCGTGTCTGCGAGAATCGCGTTCATGTACGTATTCGATGTTCTACCCGGGTTCTTGTAGTTGTTTGCTGGTGGCGCGATTGTCTCATTAACTTTGAAAATTTTTTAAATGTCGTCCTGTTCAGAATTAATATTACACTATGCGTATCTCGGCTTCTTGGTACGAGTAAGATAAATATTGTAACAACAAGTTTTGTCAACAAGTTTAGTGAAAAAGTGCTATCCTAGATTATTTTAATAAAGTTATATCCTTTATATAAACTGGATAGTTTTCATTTCTTTTCCTTACGATTTGCGAAGTAACTCTCGTTGTTTCACTTGAATCTTACACTTTTTTTAATGGAAAGATTTAAAATATCATTCGGGGCTGCGTGAATATGCCAAATTCGTACTCAGTTTGTATTCTGTTTGAATCTAAAACAATGTTTCGGATAGGATATTAAGTTACAATTTTAGATGTTCTGATCATTCTATTGTAATTGTAAAAGATTGATGTTGATTTAGAAATTGAAGCAGAAAGTGAGAAGATAGACTCTGGCTATAAATTTGGGAAAAAAGGTGTATTTGGTGGTATGCTAATAAATGGTGAGATGATAAAGTTGTTTGTGTGTGTAACGATGTTTTTTCAAATTTTGAGGTTATTCATTTTTCGAGTGCAAATAAGCAGGTTCTTTCTTTGGGTCTGAGTCTTTGGCACAGTAGATAGTGAGACGAATGAGTAGTTTGCCGAGGATTGTCTGGGAAATTATGGAAAACTTTCAATAATCAGGGAATCTAGAATTTTCAATATAAATTTTTGATTTATTAAAGAGGATATATGTAGAATTAATTGATCGAAGAAACGAAACATTCACGTTCGCAATATTGATTTGTCTGTTGCCGATATGCGTTGAGGTCTTAAAAGGATAGTACCCGCAATGTGAACAGAGTGAGAGCGGATAAGGGGCAAACTAGTTAATTATGAATTTGATCGGAGTTATTATATGAAGGATAAAGACGTGCGAGTTATATCTTTACGATGATCCTATTAACGTTTATACTCTCAAATTGAGACAATGAAACTCTCTTCTTAGACATCTCAAGAGAATTTTTAAAAATAAGAATTCTGTGTAGTGTAGAGTGTGAAGAGTATCATGAAACGTAGTATTGTCCAAACCGATATCGTATATATTAGTGTAGTTATGAGTATATCTGAGTGCCCAGATTGTCTCTTTTACATGGTTTACCAAAACTACACAGAGAAAATCTTCTCTCGAATCCCATCATGCAACAATTCAAAACCAACTAGCACAATGGCTAATAACAAACAGAATGACTCATAGGAAAGATTTCCACCAACCATATTAAAAACAGCCACAGAATTTGTTGAATCCTGAATAGGACTCAAGCATATACAGAACAGGCCTATTTAGAGCTTTGACGTAATTCAAACTTTTACCAACTTGGTCGGTTAACACAACTTAGAATGTTTGGGAATACGTAACCGACAACCATAAACGTTGATATCTTGTTGAAGAGATAATAAATACAATTGACATCTCATAACTGAACACAAAATTACTTTCATTTGAAGAAAACTACATAAACAAAAACAGGATTCCGATGGGTTCCCCCTCTCACCCACACTCAGTGGTATATTTATGGAACTTTCGTGAAATTTAATAAATTCTATGACCCAGACCCGTGTTAGTTATCAGGTCAGATGTAAATGTAGATGACGTTTTGTGGACTGCATCACATCTACTGTCCTTCAATGCCTTTAGAACATCTTAATAACCAGATCCAATCGATTAAATTTACCCTGACCTTAAAGAAGAGCTGGTGCCTTTTTGACGATATTAATAATGAATTGAAGCGACAAATGGTTCAAGATCTAGATAAGCCAGCCGCTGAAAGACCTTCAAGTAGAATATCTCTTGATTATAAGGATAACATGATGGGGTGGCCAGGGGTGAGAAGGTAAGGTATATATACCGTATATATTTTGAATAACTTTATGGCATGTTGATCTAAATATTTGATATTTACAAGGCATCTAAATTGATCTACAAGGCATCTATTTTCCATTTAGAATTAAATTAAATTAAGTTAATCTTATCATTCTTTTTTTCTAAAGAGTAAAATGTTTCATGAGTCATGATAACTAGCCAATTTTACAAATTCTATTTAGAATAGAATTGTTTTCAATAAAAACTAGCGCGAAAAAGAAATGATAAGTAAGCAGGTGAATACATTCGAATAGATATTTTATTTAATTGAAAGACATTAGTGGAATATTGTTCTTGAAGAGAGAATTTGGATTGTCTTATGAGTATTTAAAGGAAAACACTTTTGAGAGAGTTTGATAGATACCTGAGAAGAACTTATTGAAAGTTATTTTGAAGAAAGACTTAATACGTTTTGAAATCACTTGAAGGCTTTGAACTTGACTACAAGCCATATTCAGAAACTTTATTGAAGAATAACTTACGAATTGAGAGGAAGACTTTGTGAATATTTGTAGAGAAGTAACTTACAAATCAGAAGGAACACTTCGTGATTATTTATTGTACAGACCACTGATAGTCTGTTGGAATCCTCTAGTGACCTGGAAGTGATCTAGAGTCCAGAAGACTTTGTAATCGTTTATTAAATTGACTACTGATAGTCTGTTGAAGTCTTCCTGTGACTTGGAAACGATTGGGAGTCAAAAGGACATCGTGAATATTTATTGAACTTTTGTATCTGAAGCAGAAGTCTATATTGTGAAGTTATACCCTAGACAACTTGGTTTATATTATTTTGGATTTGAATAAAAGAATTCCGAATGGCACGTTTATGTATTTGGTTCGAAGGAAATTCTACCTATTGTATACCATTTTATAAGGATTGGTAGGCTACTAGTCCAAGGGACTATCCATGTTTTGCTGAAATAAGGAAAGTGAATATAGCGAACGTTGGCTTGGGCTTCTCAACTATGGATTACAATTCGCTGGCAAAAATTGCTCAAGAACTCGGCTTAAAGGGAAAAGAAGCTAGATAGTTTATAAAGGAAGAAAGAAAAGCAACTGAGAAAGCAAGAGAAGCTGCTAGAGAAGCAGCAGAGAGAGAAGCTGCCAATAAAGCGGAGAAACAGAAAGAGAAGCTGCCAGAGAAGCAGCAGAGAGAAGATGCCAAATTAAAGCGGCAGAAAGGGATAGCAGCACAGAGAAGTGACCAAGGAAGCAGTCAGAAAGGGATTAGCTGCACAGAGATAGAGAGTACAAAGAGTAAGAGGCAAGAGAGACACAAAGAGAGCATGAATGCTGAATTATCTTAGAAGAATTGGTCACTTCCAATAGCTAGATGCAATAAACTGAACTGAAATAATACTAAATAACAAGAATTCTTAAGCTTTTAGCTTAACTTGCTTCCAGAATCTTCTTTGTGATAACACACTAACACAGGGAGAGATAGATTGCTAACTTGAACGTTTGAAAGATTCGCAGAAATAAACGGATGGGACAGAGAAATTGGGCATCCCATCTTAGCTCCTTACTGATCGGAAAGCCTTTAATTAGCATATTACTCGCAAACCAAATTAAGAATAATAATAATAATTATGCTCAATTATAAAACGCCCTTCTACTATGTCACAACTTAACAGAGGACGGCTATAGAATAAAATTTAGAAGTGCAAAGGCGTACAATGACGAAAGGCCTATCCAGTTCATAGATAGATTGAAAAATTATGTAACGAAATGGACAGAACTGGCGGAGATTAACAAAGATTTTAATGATATTATCGACTTAATAGTAGCAGAGCAGTTCCTAAATACTTGCCAGAAGGAACTTGCGATATTCTTACGTGAAAGAAAGATTAACAAACTTGATATGATTGCTCAAGAAGCAGAGAATTATCTCCTGGCGCATAATAAAAACTTGGTGTCGACAATTAATAAAGAAGATTCCTCAAAGAAGGAGAGGAAAGATGCTAGTGAAAACCACAATCAGTTTGAAAGGCAAAAATATCTGACCACATGTTTTAAATGCGGCAAGAAAGGGCACAAGGCCATCGACTGTAAAAATTACAACCCCTATAGGAGAGATGATCAATATAGGAACTTCAACAATCGTTTTAACAATAATTGGAGAGAGGGACCTAAAAGGGCAGCTGCCGCTATAACGAGTGAAATTAAGCAGCAAAATAAAGATGATGTTTCTGATATTACGCCAATACATAATGATATGGGAACTGATAGAGATGTCGACATCATGAAACACGTTGACAGTAACAATAGAATTGCTTTAGCGTGCGGCGAAACCGTACCTGTCATCAGAGTCGCGTGCGTGAGGAGCAATAGTTTAAGACACAACATTCAAAAGGCAATGATGCCGGTTGTCAGCAGGAAGACCAATGGAATGGCTAGGACCGTGGTAAGGGATATCGGTTGTGACTGCGTCATAGTCAAAAAGAAATATACGTCGGCAGACCAAATGACCGGGAAGAGGAAACAAATATTGTTAATAGACAATACAATTAGGGACGCACCTGTGGTCGAGATTGATGTTGATAACCAATCACGCCTACACCGGATTGAGAGTAGTTTGAACTATAGCTTCTTGACAACGCATTTACGATTCACTAATAGGGAAAATACCAGGTGCAAGGGCGCTGAAAGACCACTGTCTGAAGAAAATGTAGATAACGCCTGCGACGAGAAGGAAAAAATGATCCGGCAGAAGAATATGAGACATGGTTGCGTCAAGTTAAATAATGGCGAATGGGCGGGTCGAGTGACAACTGTGATGCGCTGAGATGGTTAACAGGGGTCGACCTACGAGATGAAAGGTCCGTCGATCGACTTAGAGAACAGTTAGCAGAACTTATGTGACATATGAGTTAGAAGAAGAAAAGAAGCATGGAAGCTACGAAGATATGTGGCAAGAAATTTTTAACGACGAATTTTTTAGAGACGTACAATGATTCATATGGCAGACCAACGTTGTAACTCAAGAACATTAGAAAAATTTTATTACTGAATTCAATTCCACAGTGTGAAGAAAATTAGGCCATATTTGTTGAGAATAGTTAAAGCTTCAAGAGGCAGAATTATCACAATCTCAAATTGAAATTGATGAAAACAGGAAAAATGAAGTTACAGCAACTCGAGTGCAAAAGCCGGTCTTTGAAGTATTGTTAAATTCACCAAAGACATTTGGAAAAATCGAATATAATATTGCGAGAAAGTAACTCTTTCTTCGTTTCTAAGAGATTCCAAGAGAAAAGAAAAATATTATTTACAGCAAGAAATATGAAATCGGTTGACAATCAATCAAGTTAATAAAGAAACTAAAAAGGAAGAAACTGTCATTACTGAATCTTTATATGTATAAGTTAATTAGAGAAACAATGATTGAGAGTAGCTTATATTATTCTGGTGTCGGAATGTTAATATCTGCCATTGGTAAAAATTAATTATTGGGAACGAATCCAGTTCTCAATCCTGCACATTCCCGAGTTGGATATTTTGCACCAATTCATTAAGAAAGAAGTTTTCAATATGATCGATGAATCAGTAAAGGGGCTGATTAGTGGTGAGACAACAATTTAAGTTTTGTATTATGGATTTTTAGTATATTTTGATCCTGCTAATGTAGAATTATTGTAAATTATTGGAAGCAATCTAAAGATACAACAGTCTTTTATATGATGCAGTACAAAAGTTCTTAATAAGAAATATTTGAATCCTCCGGACAGAAATAACAAGAAAGGAGAATTTCTGAAGTAGCTGGAGGAGAGATAGAAGGAACATATGCTACTTGAGTAAAAGAAAACCGAAAAGGAGAGAGATGGAAAGTTCTGAACCTCTCAAAGAAAGTTACAGAAGGAAGGAATTTAATCAACTAAATAAGGTGTCAGGAGAGGAGAATAAGCTCAGGAGAAAGCATTCGAGACCCCTGAAGGATCTGGCTAAGTAAGCACCACATATTAAAAAGACTACCCCAACGAAAACAAGTCGTTCCGAATGAACTCCAAACTGTACGCGAGTGATGTAGCTGTAGAGGGCAGTACTATTTGTTGCGGGAGTTCGATATGGACTTTCCCCTTAGTAGCGATATCGTCGAAGCCAAAAATTATCTACAATGGGAAAAGGGTCTAAACTCCAACGCTGGAAAAAGAATGACTTAGGCTAATATTTGGAAGATGCGAAACGTGATAACTATTCTTATAGGGAAAGTGATTAGTAGTTATGCAGGAACGGATCCACCAGCCCGCTTATATATACTATATAACATATATTAATATTATATATAATTATATAAGTATATGTTATATATATTTGTAATATAATAATATATATATATATATATTAATATAAAAAGAATAAATTAAGCAGATATATAGATAATTGTCTTTAATATATATATTAAACAGTAATATCACAAATAATAATATTATAATAATAATAATATATAGCATTAAGTTTTATATTACTTTATATATATATATATTAATAATGATATATATATATAGTATATAATATATATTATTATATAGTATAGTATTATAGATAATATATAGTGAATATATAAATTATATATTTTATAAATTATATTTATATATAAATATAATAGTGCAAAAGATTACACATACATATATGCCAAAGTAATGAGGAGGGCATTGTTTTAGAAGGTACACTAATTAGACTATGAATCGAAATAGCAAGGGGAGTGAAAGAATAATACGCTATTCGCTGCAGATTCTAGTGATCGAGGAATTGGGTAAGTGTTAAAGTAATTAAAGTTTTCGTTAAATAGAAAAGTCCACTGTTTTCTCTCTTAAGTCCCGTAAATTAGGTTATTCTATGAGGTCTATTTTCGGACCCGAGCAAAATCGCTTTTTCAATAATCGTCTGTCTCCAATAGATATTTAGTTACGTTTGATACTTGCCCAATATATCAATCAGTGGGCCGTGAGCTCTTGCAGAGGACGGATGGGTGTCGCTCTGTCTCCAATAATTTATAGTTATACGCCCTGAGCCACTGCGTGGGATCCGTGCGGAACCATGTTAACCTCATTTTACGTCGACTTATATTTTACTGGTTTTTCACTATGTGTCACTTTTTTTGATGCCATAAGTAATTTGTGCATATTAGCAGTGCATATATATATTATATATAATTATATATATATATTAGTATATATATATATATATGATAATATATCATATATATAAAATATATAATATATAGTATATATATATATCATTATAAAAATATATATTAGGGTTCATACGGAACGCAGATTGCCTTCTTCTGGGATTTAAATATTTTCGACTTAAATAATAAGCATCTAGGCATATATTTGAAGAAAAAAACAAAGGACAGTCAAATAAGAACATTCTTGCGTGGCTTATATATATATATAGATATAGTATTAGATAATAATAATATATAATATAAAGTATATTATTATAATATATATATATTATATATTATATATATTTATATAATAATATACCTATATTTATATATAGGGATCAAATCCTATGTACAGTAAATAATATAAAATGTTTCCTATATTATAACTCTTATTTAACGGCTAATGTTGTTTGATTGCGAAAATTTTTTCTTCTGGCTCAGTTACTACCAGTTACGATAATGTCTTATCAATAATAAGATACGGTTCTCAATATTGGGGTGGTTCCGCGTCCTTCCTGTCTTTTGGATATGGTTGAGTCAAAAGCTAAGAGACGAATAAATAGTCATTTACATCCAAACTCCGTTGACCATCAAGCTGTTCGATGCAGAAGGTTTTTTTTATTATTATTTCAAGACTTTCTCAAGATCTCATCTGATGACCGGACAAACGAAGTCAATGGCCGACATCTTAAAATTTCCTAAGGTCGTTAGATTTTCTGACCGCTTGAGGCGTCCATTAGGGGTTCCTAAGGTCGGGGAAGCCTTTTTCTGAGGTCGTGAGGCGTTTGGAACTGAGAATCCAAGTCAAAAGATGAATTGGATAAAAATAGTTAGATTTTATATGCTTGTCCGTCAAGTATGGTTTCTAATTCGGTGAGACCAATTTTTGACGCCATTTTGAGTTTTTAGATGGGTTAGGAACAAGTCTTATAACCCACACTTTTCTTCTCCAATAAATTTAATAGATATAGTTGAGGTATCCATTTCAAACAAAATTGACACCACGTCTTGTGATATAAAGGATAACCCTTATTCGTAGAAGAGGATAATCCGTAAGGGCTGCCGTTTAGGGGCGTACTGGCCATAACCTGAAATGGACGTAGAAAGATGAAAATTTCAAATACATAGGAGAGTATGAAGAAGTATTATAGGGTCTTTCCTCTCTTGTATGGAGGCACTGGTTCTCATATTGGGGTGCTCCGTTCTAACCTTCTTTGGATAAGGTTGGGTCTTAAATCTAACAGACAAATAAACTGTCCCTTTACTTTAAACTCCCTTGACCTCTTTCCTTCGACGTAACATTGAACTCTACTCTCTCTATCTATAGGTATTATAACGCAGCTGGACTTGAAGGAGTTGACCTCTACGATAATAAATGTGTCTCATAGACTAGAGATCTTTGGCGTACGTGTGATTCTGTGTGAGTACTGTGATTCAAGGCTCAATAATGTGTAAACTCTTTCTTTCCAGCCCACCAAATGTTCTGTGAATTCCCTGCATTTCCCTATATCTTCCTCTCTTTAAGGACCCACCTCACCAAGTAGTACACGTGGCTTTGTAGTACAGAGGTGCTTTCGTCGACAATGAATTCTGTGTGAGGTACTGTGAACTCAAGGCTCTCTCTGTGGTACCTCTTTCTTTTCCAGCCACATCTGTTTTGTAGAATTCCAAGCCTTTTCCCTCGTCGTAATAAATGTGCTTTGCTGTCGCATTTCTGTGTGAGTACGAGTACTGTGAAATCATGGCTTTCTCTTTGTGGTAACCACTTTCTTTCCAGCCACATCTGTTCTGTAAGAATTCCTGCATTTTTTCCTCGTGTACTAGAGGTCCTTGCTGTCGCAACAAATTCGTGTGAGTACTGTGAACTCAAGGCTCTCTCTCTGTAGTACCTCTTTCTTTCCAGCCACAGCTGTTCTGTGGAATTCCCTGCATCTTTTTAAAAATATAATACTTCACATTTCTTAAAATACACCTAAGTAGTACAGTAGACCTCGTAGTACCAAGGGGTGCCTTTGCTCTCGCATGATTCTGTGTGAGTACTTTGAAACTCAAGGCTCTCTCTTTGTGGTACCTCTTTCCTTTCAGCCACATCTGTTCTGTGGAATTCCCTGCCTTTTTCCTTATATAATCTCCTCTTTTTAAGGCCCACGTCAGGTAATTTTTATGTATGGGTTAATTGTGGGTTTATCTTATTATCTCTGCCCCCCGCCTATTTTACTAATAAAGAATCAATTAAGGAACCCACATTCCTTTAGCGTAGAAAGAAAAACACACTGCTCCAATTTCTTTATAATCAGTTTCGAATGTGAATTGCTGGGCCTATCGTATTGTAGGCTAGAATGTATTTTGGGAAAGGATTATTCTAACAATGCAAGAATAAAGTTTATAATTAGGGTATAGAATATTTGGCAAATGTTTTTTTCAGAGGCATGGTAAATTGAAACATACACACTTTTTTTTGTTCTGCCAAAAAAAAGATATTCTAATTCCATTTTCAAAGCAAAACAATTTAAAAAAGAACTGTGGTAGATGGATGGAAAAATAAACATTAGAATTAATATTAAAACATAATTAAATTTTCCTATGATTACGAGCGCGTTCTAGACGCC
>JABUQX010069558.1:0-24641 GCA_015478945.1 Trachelipus rathkii
CGGTACTTCGTTTGTTTCAGATGATAGGTGTTTAACGTTTCGCATTTATCTGTGAAACGCTTTGCATTTTTGTTGCGCCACTAAACTCTGTCTTAATTTTTCAAATGATGTTCCACGAGCCATATAATCCCACTGAAAAAGCCTGGAAAAGCGAGTCTCCTTCCGAAAACCCCCCAGGGATGGTGTCTACATGCAGTGCTTCATATTCTTCGGATGTTTCTCCCATTGGGGATCTAGACAAAGCATCAGCCACAACGTTTTCTTTACCTGGAATATACCGCAGCTCATAATCAATGTCGTTAATTTCCTCAAGCGTGCGGGCTACCCGAGCATTCACAAGGGCTTCTATGCAAGAACCAAAAGTGGCTGATGGTCCCAGTATTACCTCTTATCCCATATAGGAAGGTTTTAATGCCCTCACAGCCCCATCGTATGGCAGCTACCTCTTTTTTCGTCGTACTGTAGCGTTGTTCTGCCTTATTGAATGTGGTAGAAATGAAAGCGATAGGACGTTTTTCCCCAGATTGTGTCTGAGCGAGACACACCCCTGCCCCGACATCAGAGGCATCCACATACAATAACAAGGGTGCTGCTCTTTCGGAATGGTCTGGATACGACAGGATCTGTGGCGATGTTAGGGCTTCCTTTAATGCCTCAAAAGCTTTCTGACAGGGCTCTGTCCATTTCAGAGTTTTGTTACTCAATAATTCAAAAAGGGGTTTTGCAATTTCTGAGCAGTGCGCAATATGGCGCCAAGAGAAGTTGACCATTCCCAGAAATTCCCTTAATTTACGAACGGTGGTCGGTACTGGAAACTGCATAATACCTTGTAAGTTATTTTCCAGAGGAACCATTCCATGTTCGGATACTCTGTGTCCTAAATATTGTGCTTCTTTTCGGAGGAGGAAAGTCTTTGCCGGTTTGATCTTAAATCCAGTTTCTTCAAAAGCAGAGAGGACCTTTTCCAATATTTCTAGATGTTTTTCAAACGTTTCGCTAATAATCAGGACATCATCCAAGTACACCATGCATTCATTCCATGGTATATGTGCCAAAGCAAATCTCATCCCGCGTTGAAACGTTGCAGGGCTGTTTTTCACCCCGAACGGCATTCGTAAAAACTCCCAATGGGACAATGGAGTGGTAAAAGCTGTTTTTTCGATGCTTGTCTCCTCCATCTCAACCTGATAATACCCTTTTATTAAATCGATAGTGGTAAAGTACTTCATCCCCTTGAGACTGAATAACATGTCAATCAGATTTGGGATAGGAAAGCTATCTCCCTTTGTGATTTTATTTCACTCCTGATAGTCAATACATAGTCTGATCATTCTATCTTTCTTTCTGATTGGTACCACTGGGCTGAATATGGGGATTTGCTCCTTTGGATGATTCCTTCCTCCTCCAGCTTTTTACAATCTGCCTCGATTTCTCTGAGCATGGGGCCTTGTAACCTTCTGACTGGCACTTGCACCGGATCCTCAGTCAACGTTTCGATCTTATGTTTAATAATATTGGTGCAGCCCACATCAGAATCTCCTAAACTCGAGACAGAAGGATAACGCTCCAATAATCGAATAACTTGTTCCCTTTGATCTGGTGTTACATCCGCCTCATCTAACCTAAACGCTTTTCTTAAATTGTCAGGAGTCCACTCTGTGTACTCGTTGGGACCCTGTTCATCTAATTCTACTACATTGACAGTGGGATCCTCCACTGTTACCTCTTCTATTCTACCTACAATTGATCCTTTCTTTAACTGCCGTGTTTGTTCACTATCATTTTGTAAGATCACCAAAGCTCTGTCGCCAGAAAAATCCATCAACATATGTTCTAATTTTATAGTCTTGGGCAATCCTCGCCAGGCCTCAACCACTACAAGTTGCTTTATTAGAATTTTTCCTTGCCTTTCTACTTCTACTATCATACACCTCTTGGGCTCTATGCTTACCGCTTCCACTAATGCACAGGTTTGTTCCCTGGGTAACCCCTGTCTCATGTCCACCACATCGGTTTGCACATAATTCCCACGTCTGATGACCAATTCTCTGTGGTACAAATCTGGCAACAGATGTTCTTGCTTGAGAATATCATATCCCAAAAAACAAATCATATAGGACCAGTTGGGTCTGGACTTTTACAGCTCAGCGACCACAGCAGGACATAATTAGTGGACAATCTCAGAGCGATTGTAACTTCTCCTAATACTGGAAACGTAACATTCCCTATTCCAGTAACTCCTCAGAACGCTGTGGGAAAAATTGGACTTATATTTTTATCTAATAAATGAAAACAACCCGCCAATATTAAACTTACCTCTGCTCCGGTATCTACAAACGCGATAATCGGTTCCATAGGGGGCTGATCCACTAGTGTCACTTGCAAAATAAGGGTCTTCTCCGGAGCTTTTATAATATGATATTTGATGATGGTTTTTGAGGACCAATCATCGTGTTCACTCTTTTTCTCTTTTTCTTCTTCCGGTGGAGGTTCTTTTCTCTCATTATTGGGTGTTTCAAACATAACAGAAATTTCTATTTGCTTTATCTCATCTTTTTCAATGATGCTAGTTCGCAGTCATAGATTCTGGCTCTATTGGTGCCAGGTCTGGGGAACTTTCAGCCATAGGTACTGGGGATACTGGATATGATGTTGCCTGATAACAATAGTGGTGAGGATTCTCCTGTGACTCTCCAGGATCATCCTCCTCGGTAGTGATCCCCCAGGAACCTCTTTCATCTGTTATTACTTTGGCTGTTGCTGTTGCCTCTGACATGGTCTTCCATGCCAGAGACCCTTCGTTTCCTGAACGCTGTTCACAATCTTTACCTAGATGTTCCCCTTTACAATAAGGGCACGTTATTCGTGGGGCAGCAGTTTGGCCTCCCCTATTTGGACAATTTCCCACCAAATGACCAACTTCCTTGCATCGCAAACACCGGTTCTGTTCCAGATAACATTCTTCGGCAAGGTGACCTCGCTTGCCACAATACATGCACAAGGGCTTAGTCCAGCACTCACCCATGGTGTGACCTTTCTTTTTACAATGACTGCAGCTGGGAACTGATTACCCATTGTTGTTTCGCTGTTGAAAGTTTTGACTTGTTCTTTGTCCATTTCTAAACTCGATGGAATTCCTCTTGACGGTTGACTATATCTTTGTGGTGGATAATTGTTATTAGTGGTTCCTTGAGGTACATCTCTGGGACCAACGGCAGCACTTTGATAATTTTCTACATAACCCTGTTGCGACAATTGCATCTGTGTTCGCTTACAACAACAAACTCCCTCATAATTACCATACGTGTGGGGCGCTTGTTGGATTGACGAAGAAATGGCGAACATTTCCAATGACTTGGTTAAGTCTACGATTTCCACGACCTGATTTTCTTTTCCTGCTTGTCCTCGATAAACTTTGTCCACCATAACCACCAATTGTTCCCAGGGAATCCGAGAACCCTGAGTAATTTCCAATCCCATCAATGCGTCTTCAATTCTGATCTTAACTGTTTCTGGCACGCTATCTAAAAACTTTTCTCTGACGATGGGCATTTTCTTTACTTCGTTTCCAGGGAACGCTCTTTGTGCCAACCCCACCAATCGCAAAGCAAAAAGTGGAACGTCTTCTCCGTCTTGCATTTTCGCTTTAGTAAACTCAGCGGGTTCAGTATTAGATTTTTTCTTCAATTGTTTCCTGAACCATTGCAAGAGTTGGGATTTTACCAATCCATACTCGGCCGATATTGCTGCAACGATGTTATATGCTTCCAAGGCTGAACCATGGAGGTGATTTCCCAACAATGCAACCATCCCCTCTGCTGATCCAGGATACTGTTTCTCACAGAAATGCTCAAATCTATCAAAGAATTGGACCATAGTCTCCCCTGTTTCTAATCTAAACTTCCCTGGTGGTATCACTCTCTTTGGCTTTTTATCGACCTCCATAGAGGCTATCAACGTTGACATTTTGTCCATCAGGTCACTATTCTGTTGTAGGATGGCCTGTAAGAATTGGGAATCCACAGTCACCATTGTGGGACCTGGGACTCCACTCTGACTGTTTGTTACCTCATTTCGGTTCGATGGTATCGGAATTGGGACAGGATTATTCTGTGGATTATCTCCTACTTTGGTCTTCTCCGTTTTGTCTCCTTCGACTAAATCATTCATTCCGTCAGTCATGCTGACTTCTGTTGTTGATGACAGTGGCGGCTACACTCAGCAGCAGAGCAAGTCTTCCCCTTAGCAGAACAACTACGCTCTGCTACTACTTTATGTGGTAGGTTTTTACTCCCACCACAATGGAATAAGTTCTACTCACCAGCACTCAAATCCTGGATGAGTTCCACTTTTTCCTAGAAGGGCACGACACTGGGTTGTTGATGTTACACCTCGAAGTCCACGCTTCCTTCCAATTCTGTGGGAGATAAAGATGTAAAAAAATGGTTGAGATGCGCAGTGGAATTTCTTTGTAGCTGCTCCGCCAAGTAAACCCTGCTCTTTTTCCTGCGTTCTGTTTCTTTTTTCCTTTTACTTGAATAGTTGTTTTCCTTTTTACAGTAGTTTTCCGTCTTCTTCAGTTTATGTCTGTTAAAATAAGGGAGTTTAATTATTTGTTCCCAATAGGACTTCTGATATAGTCAGTATCAATATGGCAGATATAGTCAATTTATATATGAGATGAGGGTCGATTTTTATACTCACCAACTGGCAACATTATCCTTTTTCGAATTGTTTCTAATCTTACTCAGGAGAGCTCCTGCTATGCAAATAAAAACTCAAAACGATTAAGGCAAGCTTATAATTTTAATTTGGCTTGTTTATTAAAAGTTTCTTTTCCAGCCTAGGTAAACTTTTCCCGTCTCAACGCATATATATGATATATATATATATATATAGTAATTAAGTGTGATTTTGCTAAACCTATAGTACATCGTATATTTTGTTGTAGTTTATTAAGCCTAAACTTAGTATATTTATAGGTTGTTTTGATTTTTTGTATAGTTTATAAGTATTTATAAGTATATAATTATTAGTATATAATTAATATATTAAGTAAGGTATAGGGATAGGTATATATGATATATTATATTTAATATATATATATATATATATTTATAACTATTTTTAGAGACACGCAGTACGATAGCTATATCAGTAAAACCCTTATTAAATGTGTAAAATTACTTTAATAGAATACATTAGAATTAATTTAAAAATAATACATTAAAACCACATGTGAGATGTGTGAAACTATCATTAGTGAGAGGGTCCTTATCAGTCTGGTTTTGATTTGATTTCTTAATCTTGTACGGTGCGGCTTCGCAAATGCGAGTTTTGTAATTATTAGTTAATTGGTGGTTCTATGTCGAATTGGGTGTGTCGTCTGGTTGGTTTCTATAGTCGATGGCTTCATGTAGGATGAGTCCGTTTCTCATTTCGTGTTCTCAGTCAGTAGTATATTATTAAGTAGAGGATCCTTTTTATTTTCCTTCTATTGCATTCATTATGCCCAGTTTAGTTTTTGGTATGTAGTAGGAGAGTATTGAGTAGAAGCTGCTTGTGTTCTTAAGGTCGTTCGAGTTTCGTTTATACTAGTTTTTCCTGGTTTCGTTTGAATGATTGTATAGTTGTTTGTGGTGGGCAGTTAATGTGTGTTGGTTTAGGGTTTTCTTCTGGTCTAGCTTGTCATCAGGAGAGCGGATTTTGGGTGTAGCCTGTTTTACGAATTGTGGTGGCGTTGGCTGTTATTGTTGCGTGTGATGATGGGAGTTTGTTCTTGCTCTATATTTAATGAGGGTTGTGTTTTATGGTCGTCGTTGTCTAGTGTATTAGATGGTTTTGTAGGTGTATGTGTGGGTTGGTAGATTTCTTGATGGCATGTGGTGTTTGTTTTTGTTGTGGTTGTTTTGTGTGGATGTTTTGTGTGGGTTCTGGTTTGGGTTGTGGAATGGGATGTTTATTGCTGTGATTGAGTTATTAGATATTGGGTGTGTTGGTCTGGTGGGTGTTTAGCCGGTCGTATTAGTGATTGTTGTGGTGTTGTTGTTTCGGTTGGTTGTTTTGGTCTATGTTTTAGTTGGGTTAGTGTTTTGATCATAGGGTTTGTATTTTTTGTATGGGGTGGGGTGGTGAATGTGATCTGTACGGTAGGGATGGATGATTGTTTTGGTTGTTGCTAGTAGGGGTTTATATTGATATATTAATCTTTTTTCGCCCTCTGTTAAAGGGTTGTTTCCTTGCGTATGTTTGCAGTTGGAATAAAGGATTCTTTTTGGTGGTTCTCGGTTGATTATCGGTGCGGATCTGCTGTTTGAGAGTATATGGTTTTGGTAGTGTAGATTTTAATATGCGTCTTTCTTTAGGATGTCTTTATTCTGTGGCTCGACGTTCTGATGCTTAGCAAAATCTAGATGCTCTTGTAAGGTGAGTGGCTTGGGGTGGGGTGTTGTAGAGGACGGAAGCGGGCGCAATTTTTTTGTGCTTTGAGTGGAATTATGGAATACCAATTTAGGTAAGAGTCTTTTACAATGGTCTTGTTCTATTGGGTATGCTTGTATTAATGTTATGGTATGGAAATGACGTATTGTTGTTGTCTGCATTGGTTGTTGATGGTTATGTTGAAGTATTGCAAGGGGAAAAAGATGGAAGGTTGCTTGTGTTTGCATGTTGTTGCTGGTGGTTTAGTTGGTCCATGGTTAGATTTTGTTTAAGATGGATTGGGATGCTGGTTTAATGTTCTAAAAGAGCAGAGGAGCGTAGGAGGATGCTTTGATGTTGGTCATGTTGCTGTACAATAAATCGTCGATTGTCTTACATAGCCGTGTTTCCATGGAGGTAGAACGATGGCTGAGGGTACATGGGGTGATTGAAATGATTGCGGATTTCTCAATATGAGGTTTGTTTTCATGAAATATAGTATCCATGAGTTGTGGGGTGGATGTGGTGGGGGTGGCCATTGGCGGGTCGGTGTGGTTGGTGCCTTTTGTTTGTTTAGAGGTTTTTAGTTTGTAGTTGTTCTTCAAATGAAAGTATTGGTGTTCATCTTTATGAGATGTGTGTGAGGTGGCTAATGTGTTGGTTGTATTATTTTTCCAAAAAGTTAGGTTATATTTTTATAAGCAGGGGTTTTTTTGGTATTGGTTGTTCTTGCTAGTCGGGTTATTTCTCCAACCAGTTTTCGCGAATTAGGTTTAGGTGTGTGGTATTTACTTGCGGATGCTGTTGGTAAGTGTGTAGATGGTGAATTGATTGAGTTGATGCGTGTCTTCGGAAGTGATGGTGATATATATTTGGTGCCATGGGGTGTCGTGTATGGTTGGAGCTCCCATGTTGCAGGTGGAAGTTGTCATATTCACGTAATGGTGCATGTATTTCCACTGTCATATTTTGTTGGATAGGATTAAAGTGATGTTTTTAGGGATGTATTGTTTAATTTTATGCTGTTATCGCGATTGTGTGGTGCGTTGTGATAGTGTATTCAGGTTGTGATTATGTGTATTGTATATTTGGTTAGAGAATATGGGTCGGAGGGAAGATAGTATTCTTGTGTAGTTTTGGTACAACCATCAAAAGAGGCATATCTGGTAGATATACTATTAATTTTATTCGTAATAGGTTTGGATGTCTTTCCAAATTTTGGTTGTATGTAAAGAAGTGTTTTATTGATAACTATTTACGTGTTGACGTCAAGATGGAGATTTTGTTTGTTGTGTGCTTAGGATTGGTGAGTTAATTGGTGTGTACGAGTGATTTGGGTTGGTTGCTTTGTGTAGAGAGATACTGATGTGCGTTATGCTTTTTGAGATCTGATCTTGGAGTTTGTGTGGTGTCATGACATGTGATCGTTTGATGTTTAGTCATTTATTGCGCTCTATTATGTGTAAATTGCGGGTTATCTTTTAGTTCACGTATGGCAACAGCAAATCTATTTTGGAGAAGAATTTGTTTTCTTATGACGTCATTTAAGGGGATATATGCCTTTTTGTTTGATATGTGGATAGATCAATTATTTATGAGGTTTTAAGGGCTGTCTTGCTGCCTTTGTGGTTATTGGGTTTGTTGAAAATGATGGTTTTTTCATGGATGGGGTCCTGTAGTAGGTAATTTCTGTGGCGCAAGAGTTCGGGTTTTGGTGTTGGTTTAGTCTGCTGTGCAATAGGGTCGGACCCAAAGAAAGTGGGTAAGCTCTGTTTGTTTTGTTGTATTTGGCCGTATGGATTGAACTCGTGGTCAAATTTGCAATGTGCACTTAAAATAGATGGGGCTTCGTTCATGCGTTCCGACGTGTGTTTGCTGGCGTGATGACACTAGATAGTTTTGGTTGCTGTTTGGGTGTGGTCGGAGGGTGTTTGTTAAAGTTTACCCAATGAATTGGATAAAGTTTTCAATTTTTCTAATATTTATGTCTATTGTAATATAATGTGGAGATGTAACATCTAAAATGTACTTAATTATCATATGGCGCGAAAAGATTGTGTTTTGTGGTTTATTAAGGTAAGCGTTTAGTTGTGGTATCGGTATGCTTTGCTGTTGGGTTTCGGGGAGTCAAGCTCAAGTTATAGTGTTTGTGTATGTTTGGGTTTTTCATTCTAAAAGTGGATAGGTGTTGTAGGTATTAGTATGATTTAGATGATGAGCTTCTTGATTCAAAATAGGAAACGGAGAATGCATCTGGTAACTCTGATAAGAAATTACTTATCTAAAATTATTAAGGTAGTCACTTGTGTGTTTGTGACAGTGGCGTTGAGAGGATTCGTTTCACGAAACTTGTTGTATGTTAATTTTGGTTAGGTGTTTTATAGGTCTTAGGTTCGTATAGAAGACAGTATACGTAGTGATAAATTGTTAGATGGTGCTTTGTAACTAGGGGGGATCTTGATGTTGGTTTTGATAAAGTATGGTATGTGTTGCTGGTCACGATAAGGTTTATATGTGGAATGCACGGGCGAGCAAGTTATCAGGAACGGTTGGTGTGGCATGATGTGGTTGAGTAAGGTTGCGATTGCTGGCGATGCACTGTACTCGTGGGCGTATTAGTGTGGATTCGTGTCAGTCAGGTTGCCATTCAGTAATTTATTTTTGGTAGTTGTGTTAAATTAATTTACTAATAGTGACTAGTGAGGTAGGTTGAGATGTTATGCTAAATGACGGAACTATTGTAGGTAAATGGACAGTGGGAGAGTAGCATAAACGAATTTATATAGGAATGTCTTTCTTTTTTGACTTTATTCAATCTGGTTCTTTGGGCTAATTAAACTTTGTTTCGGTATTTGTATGTTAGTGGGTTGAGGTTGTCGTTGATGTTGTTGCTCAGATGAGAGTAATTTTCATTCTCGTGGTTGACAGATCTATACGTCTGGTTCGTTGCGGATGATCTTTCATTTTTTGTCTTCAGGGGTCAGTTTGTAGGCTGTGATATGTTGTTTTCATGTGAGTGGTACAGCGGGTATCTGCGATTTTCGTTATTTCTTCCTCGTGCGGTTTTATGTTTTTGCATCATATTTATTAGGTGTTGGTATTAAAATGTAGGGTTTTAGAGTAGCTGTTCTATCTGTTTTCTTTTATATCAGGTTTCCGTTCTTTTTGAGATGATATTGGTAGTTTTTGTGTCAAATCAAGAGATCGTTTAAGTGTGTTCTGAGCTTGGCAGAGCGGTCGATTCTTTGGTACTTTTAAAAGGTACTTAGAGCATTGTGGATTGTAGCCAATCAGAGACACTCGAGCAAGAGTATTAAAGCATTATTATGCTATGTATTAGTATGAAATGTGCTACACTGAATCGGTCGGGGTTTTGCATTGGAAACAATTATATTTGATCGATCACGAAATAAAGCAAAGAAATCTTTATGAACAAGCAAGGAAACAAACCTGGTGAACATTGAGTGTGGTGGGGATAGAAATAGGGTATTTATATCCTTGTATATGTTTATACCGTTACTGTGATATGGAGAGGAGCTAAATAATTATTTGAAAGAAAGGTTACTACCCGAAATGAGTGTTATTACTCCCCTGTAAAAAAATAAATATTGGAGACTGAAAAAAATTATACAAGGAGTATAAACCTCAACTCAAGCTCACCCATTCGGAATATTTCAATATAAAATGTAATTTCAGTGGCCCTAGTCGTTTTTGTTGTTGAGAGATTGTAGGATAGTTGAGTAACTTGGATGAGTTATAAGGGTAGAGAAGTGGTATGTTGTGTGTGATATTAGTTTGGCGTTGTGTGCAGCGATTATGATGCATCGTGGAGCTTTGTGTTGTGTTGGTTGCGTTGGGGTGATTTCGGTGTGTGGGTGTGTGTGTGCGTGTTTGGTGCTGAGGTAAAGGTGGAGGCCTCAATCTGTTGTGGCTCCCGCGTGCGTGGTGTTGTCGATGTTGTGGCTGGATGGAACCTATTTAACAATCTATTGCTTTTATTGACAACATCGTTGTTTGGTTGTGTGGTTGAAAAACTACCAATTTATGCTAATTCAATGTGGGAGTGAAGGAGTGCGTGTGGAGACTCTAGTATAAAAGAAAACTGTGTGTATGGTGTGTGGTGTATGTGATGATGTTTTTGGGTTAGGGTTGTGTGATTTTTTGGTTGGTCGGTGAGTAAGTTTAGCTTTCATGTGTTGTAATTACTAAACTGACATAACATTGTAGTTGTAATGCGATAGAAGGAGGAAATAAAAATTAAAAAAAGAACGAAGTAATATAAGAAAATATGGATCTCTTACTTAATTAACTGATACTACGGGACTGAGAAGAATATGGTAAGTGTGTGTGGTTAGTATGTTGGGTTTGTTCATGTGATGGGTTTCTGCTGGTATGCTCAGGTTCGTGTAAGTTGTGGGTGGGGTATTAGGTGTGGGATGAGGCACCCAACCAAGGACAAATTTATTCGAATAGCGGAAATTGAATGTATATATAGTGCAAGTCATGTCGGATGTGCGGTGTGCTTTGAGTTGTTTGGGATGTGCGTTAGCTGATGGTGCAGCGTATAGCGAAAATTGTTAAAGTTAAGTCAAAACAAGACTTGTGGAGTCTGCTGCTTAATGGGTGATAGGGTTTCCCCTAGTGAGGTGTCATTTAAAAATGTTAGGTTATTTGTTTTTTATATTGTTGATGGTTGTGTGGTGGTGTTAGTTGTGTATAGGGTTGAATTAAGTAAGGGTTTGTTTACATGTTTGTATAGGTTTGGATGTGGTGGTTGGGGTGCGTTAGCGTGGTTATGTGTGAGTTTTTGTGGTTTGTTTTATGGTGAGGTTATGGTTAGTGTGTTTGTGGGTGTATATAGGTAGATGGATTTTGTATTCTTAGTGATTGTTTATATAATGGGGTTGTAGTATATATTTGGTGATATAGTGTGTAGTAGGTTATATATATATAATATACTTTAGTAGTATATATAGTTTATTATTTAATATGTATATATATAGAATATATTGTATATTATATATTGAGTATTAGTGTAGTATTGTATTAGTATATAGTCTGACAGTAATATATCGTGGTGAACGAGTAAATGGGATCTATTAAGGATAATGTAAATTAAAGGTGACAATAATATATTAATAATGTAAGTATGCGTGTTAGTATATGATTATTGATATATATATAATAAATAAAATATAAGTAATACATTATTACTTCTTCATAGAATTATATACTGTATAAAATTGCAAGCGTATATAGTACTATAAATGTTTTTACTTATAGAAATTAAAAATTTCTTATATATACATACATATAACTTTTTATTTGCATATTTATTGCTATGAGTATTTAATAGGTATTTTATTTTTTTTCTTCTTTGGTTTGTTTTTACTCTTTTATTTCTTTTTTTGTGTGTGATATGAATGAAAGATTAAGATGAGGATGAGGATGGAAGATGCAAGTTAATTTTATTCTATATTTGTATTTTTATAATGCTTTTATATCTTTATATTTAAAAATTAGTAATAATAATAATAATAATATTATAATATAATAATAAAATAATAATAACTAATAATAATTATGACAATAATATATATATAATAATAATAATAATAATTTTTAATAATAATAATAATATGATAAGAGCAATAATATATATACAAAAGGGTTTGGTTTATGGATTTACCTTTGTGGCGGCCATGGATAATGTGTATGCCGTTCTCAGTGAATGGTTGTTGTTTAGCTGTTATTGTATGTTTTTTGTTATGTGTTGGTTGTGGATGTGGGTTGGGTGTGTTTATGTGTGTTGTTGTGGGGGTGGTTTGTATTTGTGGTATTTTTTATGTCTGGGTGTTGTCGTGGGTAGATGGTGGTTTTTGTAATCTCTGTGGGTGTTTTGGGTGGGTCGGTGTGTTTGGTGGTTGGCGGTTTGGTTGCCGTGTTTCCGTGTGTGGTGGGGTGGTTGTTGTGGTGTGTGGGTTGGTGGGTGGGTTGTGGGTGTTGTGTTGTGTGAGTGATGTGGTGGTTGGTTGGTCTTGTGAGTTGTTGTTGTATGGTGTTTGTTTGGTTTGGGTGGTTTGGTGGTGTTGGTGTCTTTTAGTTTGGTGTGGTTGTCGGTGGTGGTTATGTTAGGTTGTGTGTGGGTGTGGTGTGGTTGTGTGTTGTGTGGTGTTGTGTACCTCCCATGTACCATGGTTATTAATGGTGCGGTTTGGTGGGCGTGTTCTAGGTGTGGTGTTGTGTTGGTGGTAGGCTTGGATGGGGTTCGTTTGAATGATGTTGGTGATGCAAGATTGCTGTTGGTGGGGTTGTTGGTGGTGTTGGTTGTGGTTGTGTTGTGTTGGTGTTGTGTGGGTGTGGTTTTTTGTCTGTGATTTGTTTGTGTTGTGTGGTGTGGTGGTGCGTGATTTGTGTTGTGTGCGGCGGGCCGTGTTGTTGTTGTTTGCGTTTTGTGGTGGTTGTGTTGTTGTTGTTGTTTGTGTGGTGGTTGTTGTTGTTTGTACGCTGGTGGTGTGGTTTTGTGTGGTGTGTTTGTGTTAGGATTGTTTGGTGTGGGATTTGTGTGGGATTGGTGTGTAGGTGAGTTGGTGCGTTGGGTGGTGAGGTTTGTGTTGTTGGTTTGTTGGTTGGTGTGTGGTGTGTGTTTGGGTTTGGCATTTGTTTTTTTTGGGGGGGTTTTTGTTTTTTGTGTGGTTTTCGTTGGGTTTTTGTGTTTGGTGTTGGGGTTTTTAGTTCTTGGTGGTTGCTTGTTGTGGTCTTGTGTTTGTGGTGAGTGGGTGTTTGGTTGGTGGGTGTTTGTGTATTGTTGCTTGGTTTGGTTGTGTTGTGTGTTGGTTTTGTGTGTCGTGTTGAGTTTGTGGTTGTGAGGGGTTGTTGTGGGAGGTGCTTGTTTGTGGTGTTGTGGGTGGTTTGCTGTGGGTTGAGTGGTGTGAGCTTGGTGATGTTTGTTGGTCGTGGAGTTGGTGTTTTGGGTTTTGTGGTGTGGTTTGTCGTTTTTGTGGTCTCGGGGTGGTTGTTGGTGGTGTGGTAGGTCGTAGTTGGGGTGTGGGGTCGGGGTGGGGGTCTTGTTGCCTGGTGGGGTGTGTGTGTTTAGTGATGTCTTTGGAGTTGAGTGGTGTTTTGTCGTGAGGTGTTGGTATGTGGCGGTGTGTTGGTGTGAAGCGTTCTGGGTGACGGTTGTTGGGTTGGGAGTTGTTTGGTGTGTCTACGTTTTAGTTGAGAGTGTGGAGTGTTGTGTTGGTATTGTTGATGGTTCAGGGTGGTGGTGGTATGTAGGTGTGGGTGTCCTTGGTCTGGGGTTGTGTTGGGTCGTTTGTAATGTTGTTGTACGGTTGTGGAGGTAGCCGTTGTGGTTTGTGGGTGGCCTTTTTTGATTTTTGGTTGTGTTGTGTTGTGTGTTGGGGTTGTTGGGGTGTTTTGTTTGCGTAGTCTTGTGGTGGTGGGGGGCTGCGTATTGGTGGAGCGTGATCGGTGTATGGTGTGATTGGGGATGGCTTGGGGATGTTGGTGGACATGTGTGTTGGTTGTTGGTTGGGTATGTTTTTGGTGTGGTTATGTTGGGGGTTGTGTGGTGCTGTTCGTGGTACAGTGTGGTATGGAGCCTGGTAGAGGGTGATTTCTGGGATGAGTGTGTGTGCGTTGTGTTATGGGTGGTTTTTGGTGGTGTGTGTGCGTTGTAATGTGGTGTGGGTTTTTTGCTGTGGTGGTGGTGTTGTTTGTTAGGGAATTATAGTGACCGTGTTAGAGAGTGGTGTTATGATTATCGTGGTGGTGTAGATCGTAGAGTTTTTTGCGTGCCTGGTGGTGTCGGTTGGGTGTTGTGGTGGGGTGTGTTCGTTTGTCGGTTTGGGTGTCTTTATTCTGGTTGGTTGTGTTGGTCTGTTCTTAGTGGTGTTGTGGTGTGTTGTGTGTGTGTGTAGGTGGTTCTGTGGGATGTTGGGTAAGTGTGCGGGGTGTAGTGTGGGTTGAGGTTGGTTGTTTGTCGTGTGTTTGGAGAGGGTTTAGTGATGTGTTGTTGTGGTGGTGTGTGAGTATTTTTTCTGGTGTTGGTGTGTGGTGGGTGCTTGTGGGTGGCATAGCTTAGTGGTAATGGTCTGGGGTTTGTGGATGTGATTGTGTGGTGTTGTTATCGTGTGTGGTTTCGTTAGTAAGGTGTAGTGGAGGTGTGTTTTGGTTGGTTGTGGTCGCATAAGTCCAATGATGTGGTTGTGGGGTTGTGTATGGTGTGGGTTTGTGGGGTGATGGTTAGGGACGGAGGGTAGTTTGGTGTGTGTGTGGTTTGTGCGGTGTGTTGATTCGTGTGTAAAATTTATGTTCGGTTGCCTTGTTTTTTTAGAGTGATGTTGGGGTGGTTTGTGTGGGGGTTGTTTGGGTGGTTTTGTGTTAGTTGGTGGTGTGGTGTTTGTGTAAGGGTTGGTTGGAAGTATGGTTTGGTGTGGTGAGGATAGGGTAGAGTGGAAGAGTGGTGTTTGTGTTTTAGGTTGGTCTCTGGATGTTGGGAGGGGGGTGGGTTGTTGTAGAGGTTTGTGTGAGGATGTTTGGATGAGTGTGTGTTTTGTTGTTGGTCTTGTTGGGTTTTTGAGTGGTGGTGGATTGGTGTATTTGTGAGGGTTGATGTGATTGGTTGGTTGTGACTTCGTGATGCGGGCGTGGGTGTTATTGGGTTTTGAGTGGTTCGTGTGGTTGGTGTGATAATAAGTTATAACTTAAAATTTATACTGGATTAAGAGGCAGTTATTTATTAGGAGTATTTATTTATATACCTGTAGTTTGTGGTAGGCTGGTGTGCTGCGGTTGGATGCGTGTGTTGGCATAGTGTGGAAGTGATTGTATAGCGGGCCTGTAGGGTATTGGTACATGGTAATTGCTCACTAAAGATATGTATAGCGGGGTAAAAAAGGACGCAGGATAGGTGAAGTGGTATTTACTTGGTGTTGTGGGGTGGCGCAGGGGGGATTAAGGGATGCGTCTCTCAGGAATGGTGGTGTGGCTGTTATTATGTTTCAGCTGAAGAAACTCCGGGCGTTTCTTCTCGTCGTTACTTAGATGGAAACTTCCAAGATACTGCTAGAATTTAAGCTGAAGGGAAGCTCGAAAGTTACTGGCAAGTTTCTCTTGTTGAGTGGTTCCTATACCAGCACCTGAACAAAGATTTTGGATTTAATAACCTTATTTACTTTCGTTATTTCATGATTTCATTTCCCCATTCTATTGTTATCTTAAATTTCTCTTAACTTTACTCAATCTCATCCTGTTTATTTCATGATTTCTTACTTCTTTTTATTTAAATTATGACATTACTAACATTTTTATTTTCTATTATCATTATGTTTCGTTCTTACAATACATCATTAAATTATATTCTTACCTTTTAATAAGGGAAAAGGTCTTTCCCTTCCTTCTTCAGACTTCTTCCTTTTACTATTATTCTTTGTAACTTCTTTAAGTCTTGTCTGTTTTTTTTTCTTCTTTTTATGGGAACTTTCTTTGTTGTTTTGTTTTTTTTTTTCTATTCACAACTTCTTCTTTGACTTTATTTCAATTTCCTAGCTGAAAAAGATGGGGAGAAGAGAAACATGTGAACCCATCCAATATATTGTATATTTTGGGTTCTTGTGTGTTTATTTATAATCTATAATGTTTCGAAAGAGTATGTCTTTTAAATCATTGCAATTATAAATGATAAAATACAATAAGTTATTCATGATAATCCAATTCCATTGTGTTAGTTGTGCGTTGTGTCAGTGAAAAAGTGTACGTCTAAAAACTATGGGCGATTGTTTGACTAGAAGTAGCTAATGACTCACGTTTCAAAGCCTTTGCGATTCGCTCGTAGAAAATTGTGTGGATAATATTGATGATGAGTGATAGGGGTGGTATGTGATTTTTTGTAGGTTAGTGGTATTATATGGTTTATGATAGTTAGCACTAACACTTTTCATGAAAGTATTTCTATGGTATAGCGTGTGTATGCGGTATTATGTATGTATAGTAATGGAATATATTTAATATAGTATATATATGATAGGTAGAGTGTATGAGTCGTATATAATATAAGTATTAAGTAGTGTACGCGAGTATGCTGGGTATTGTATGTTTTAGTAGGGAGGGAATTGGTTAGCTAAGTATTATATTAGTACGGGGTATGTAGTTGATACTATGTTTTATGTCGTATATATATTATTGGGTGTTAGTTGATTATAGTATTATTGATATATGATATATTATTAGTATATATATGTGAATATTATTGGTGTGGTGGTCGGTGTGTGTGTGTGAGTATGTGTTTATGTATGGATTTATTGTTATTATTATATTATAAGGGGGAAGTAATCTTTAAAGCATATTCGGACTATATGGAATATGATGATTTGTATGGGTATAATGAGTGTTGTTCGGTAATGAAAGTATGATTATATTATTTTCATAGTATGTCATATGTTGTAGGCTATGGTTATTATTTGTGTTATGAGTTAGTTTAGTATATGTGTTCGTATAGAATATATTATAGTATGTAATAGTTGTGGTTATGAGAGGTTATTAGTGGATTAGGATATGTATGGTGTGGTGGTATATATAGTGTAGTATCTAGTCGTTATGGTAAGGGTTATTTTATGGGTTGATTGTTGAGTGTGTCTATCTGGTTGTTTGGTTTTGTGTGTGTGCGGTGTTGTGGTTTGTTGTGTAGTTGGGATTAAGGTTTTTGAGTTGTTAATATTGTGTTTGGTCTAATTGTTAGGGTGTAGTATTCTGTTTTATGGAAATTCGTTGAGGGTAGTCTGGTTCGTTAGATATATAGGGTTATGTTCTTGAGTTTATAAATATATAGTAAGTGATATTTAATATATGAGTAGTTATTATGAGTATATGGTTGGTTTAAGGTATTATAATAAGTATAAATATATATATATATTATATATATATAAGTATTACTTATCTATTAGTATTAAATTGGAAATGTGAGTAGGTATGGGTTGTGGTTTATTTTATATAGGATGTTTGTGTGGTTGGTCTTGATTATAGGTAGGTTATCTTTGTATAGTTATTATGCGCGGAATTATGAGTTGGTATGAGTAGGTGGAGTAGTTATGTTTGCTTTAGCTGGTGTGGTGATGTTGAGGGGTATATATATATTATAGTTATGTTATAGTAATATTATTAATATATAATATATATATATTATATGTCGAGTTTTTCTAGTGGTTGGGTTAGATTCAGTGGTGTTGTGTTATTGCTGGTAGTAGTATATATATAGTTATTATAGATTAGAGGTATGGTAGTAGTTGTGGTGGTAGTAGTGTTATTGATGGTAGTTGAGGTAGTTGAGTTTAGGTGGTTATTTGTTGGTCGGTAGTCTGATGGTGTTGGACTTGTGGTTGTTTCAGCACCATTCATGGGGCAACCTATCAATTGGAGGTGTTGTAGTTCGCTGCAAAGATTTTTTCAAGCTAATGTAGAGTTTTTAGCAGATGAGCAATAGGGACGCAGGCGTTATATACTTGAGGGAGAGTTAAGGTTCAGCAGGAAAAGCACAAGATGGATGTAGTGTGAATTGTCTAACTAGAACGAGAGTGATGTGGGTATGCATGTGGAGAGGTTAAGGGAAGCTACTGGCAGTCGAAGGGAGCTAGTTTGTTCTTGTAGTGTATCCAAATTTGATCTACCGCAAAAGTGCGTGCATATGGGTGGGATTGGATACGCAGTAAATCGTGTGTTTGTTGTGTGAGGGCGTCGTAAAGATGTGGTTGGTAGGCGCGAGTGTTTAAAGTCCTTTCGTAGCAGTCCTGATGGTGTTATGCTTTGCGGCTGTGCGGGTGGATCCTATACTGGAAAGTGTATAGGATGGCATCTTCGAGACATCGGGCCGGCTCTGCGAATGATTTTAATAAAGTTAAAGTGTTTTGAAATAGACCATCGGGGAAGAGCTACAGAAAGTTTTTGGAAACCGATGTAACTGATTCCTACATCGAATTGGAATGCAGTAATGATACAACGAGGGTCCCTCCAGATTTTGATGAGCAGTTATTCCTATACAAGGCGGATGGGCAGGTTCTTGTTATTGACTTGGGTTGAGTAATCTAGAAAGGAGATGTTGGTAAAAATGGTCTCGTAGTCGTAAATCAGGGGGATTTGTTGGGAAGAGTGAGGTGTGTTTAGGTGTGCGTATGCAGTTTGTTCTGGTAAAGGAGTTCGAGTCGGGAGTTCATTCCGAAAAAGTCGGAGTTTGATTTAAACAAAATGACTCCTTTCTACCTTTTTAAAGATATTTTGTATAAACTTTTGACACAAAAATTTTTAACTGTGAGTTTGGTGTCTGATGAGTCTTTATGTACGAAGATTGTGTTTTGGGGATTTTGCTAGTTTTTTGTTTTGGATATTTTTGGTTGGGATTGAGGGCAGGATTCGATAAGTTATTGTTTTAATTGTTTAATTTTTCGTTATTAATGCTCGCGTTTAAAAGAGGATATTATGGAATGGTAACTTTTGTTTCAGCATATTTGGTGTGGGTTAACGATTGTCATGTTATTTTGTTTTTCTTCGAGTTCCAAGTACGCTAATATTTTTCTTGATAAACTGTAGGAGGTGGGTCAGTTGTCCTACGCTGGTTCCAAAATAAAATTGTGGTTTTAAAGACGTGCTACCGCTGACCCGCGGTAAACGTCATTTATACTGGATTATGTTAAGTAGTTGATGTATTATTTCGTCAGTGTATTTATGTTATAGCGGTTGTTGTAACTGGTTATATGTATGTATATATTATTAATTATATTGCATGTAAATATTGAATATATACTAATATAATTATATATTATATAATATAAATATATATATATATATATAACTATATATATATATATTATAATTATTAGTATATATAATCTCAGGGCGACTCGTTTATAGGTAGCGCGATGGAGCGACCGCTCCTCCTTCAATAAGCGTAAATTCTGAATTAAAACTGTTATAATATGTTTTCAATTTATTAATACTAATAATTAATAAAAATATCAGATAAAATTGTCTTGTACTATAGTGCTCGATAATTATTTTAATAATAAGAATTAAATAATAATAATTCTTAATAGTTTATGTATTTTTTTTATTTTCTATATAAATAGAGTCGGAAGGCGAGCGAAATCATTTTCGCTCCAGTCCTTCCAACTATAGTAATGTAAAAATCATAGTCTGGCGCAATACAAAAGAGGTTGTTAAATATCTAGTTTGGGGGATTAGTCGTAATCGCCTTGTAACATTGTGTACATTATTATTATGATTCTAATTGATTATTATTATTATTTATTATTATTATTTATTATTATTATTATATTATATATAGTATAATATATATATATATATATATATATATAATTATATAAATATATGTATATATCTATAAATATATATATGAAGTTATAAATATAGATATATATATATGATAGTATTATATATTGTATAATATTATATATATATTATATAGTATAATATATATATATATATTCTATATATTATATAATATATATTATTATATATATAATATATATAATATAATATGATATTATATATATATATGATTTGGTGATTACCGTCTTGTTGGTGATTGTCGCGTGTGCGTTATGGTTAGTTTTATATAGTAGGTATATATAAGTATAAATATAAATATATATAAATATTATATATATATAATATAGATTATAATATATATATATATACTAGTATATATATATATATATATAGATATATATATATATAATTATATTAGTATATACGTGATATATATAATATATTATATATTTATATGATATTAATTGATAGAATATTAAATTATTATTATCTTATAATAGTAGTAGTGTATATATATATAATTATAGGTAATATATATATAAATTTATAGTTATGATAGATATTTTTATCGGTAGGTATATATATATATCTAATATGTAGTATTATATTATATATATATAAATTATATATTTATATCAGTAGATATAAGCATACAGTTCTTGATATATATGTAATATATATTATAGTATATAAATATCATATATATGATATAATTAGGGAAGGTACTGAACCAAAAAGAAGGCCGATTCGATACTGTATTTTTCAGGTGCGTATACCGATATAACTGAAATAGTTTAATTAATTTAGGATAAATACAGCGTATAAGATAGAACATTTGTGTATGCTATGGCAACTCAATTATGCACTCCGTACAGGCCAACTACTTAGTCTAGTTATTTTCAATATTTTGGTTGTCCCTAGTATATTTTATTTTATAAATTGAAAATATCTTTAGAAGTAAATAATGACAATATATATTAATAATTTTATGTTTGTTGTTTATCAAAAAATATTTACCATTTCCTTTTTCCAGTAAGTATTTAACAAAATTTTTACCTACTAGCCTTTTTGATATAAATTATACAATTAAAAAGAGATTCTTTACACTAAACTTGCACTAAACTTGCAGAAAATGTAATAAAATTTATTCTATAGATTTAAACAGACAAAATCAAAATATGTATTTAATCAAACTGACCTTGCAAAAATAATTTGTAATCTTTAATTATAAAGTTAGATATCATTCTATACTCATAAATTCTCAAATTGTGATGCTGAAAAACATTAAGCTTTGCTCCACTATGATCCTGGCGAGAGCTGTTCTTGTCTTGAGGTGTTTTTACATTCCCCTCTAACACAAAATATAGCCTCGGATCTCGACTGATGTAGGGAGGGGGTATAATATTTGTTGCAGCACTGATATGTATGGAACCTGGCCCATCTTTATGCCACAACGATGAAGGATTTCTTCTGGAGGGCAGTATCTGTCCATGGTTCGCTATGAGCTCATCTTCCTCTTCATCAGATTGCAAATTTGATCTATCTTGGGCTACTCGATTACTGTCATCTTCAGCTTCTGTTCGATGGGGGGTTCCTTTGACAGGTGTGATATGTAGGATTGGCAATGTCAATTCGGGTCAAGACACTATCAATATGCTACATATCCAGAGCTCTTTCATCTTTAGTAGGTTTATTTGCTGAAAAGCCACTCCATGTGCACTATAGTGCTGTGCGCCAGGGATGCCTAATAATTGGCGGCTTCCACTTGTGAATCTTTTTTTTTTGTAACGCGAGCAAGCTCTCTCGGTTATGTCTTTAAAACTGCATTCTGGAAGTTGGTTGCACCGTCGGAGATGGCCTTCTTGTGGGGGTTCAGCTAGCTTAATGATTCCTTATTAGACCTTTTGTTTTTTATTTTTACAAGTGTCTACCCATTTTCCTGTCGAGAACACAGATTCAATTATAAATGTGAGGGAGATTAAATTGAGTGGAAACAGAAGATGGCAGAGAGATTCCAAACAGAGTTGGCAGGAATAGAAGAAGTCACGGCAGGAACTGTCCTGAATTTTTACTAATATCAACCAAACCATGTGCCGAATAGCCTTTGTCCTACCGGAGGCGTGTTAATAGGTGGTGGTGAGCGGAGTGAAAAGTTCCTATTAGAGCACTTGCGCGCTACTGTACTATATAAAAGTAGGAAAGCCCCAAACATCGCGCCGCAAGATGAGGGTCAGGTGAACAAGTAGTGCAAGGAACAGTGTATAGCTTGTTGGCTTTTTGACTTTCATCCCTACCAAAAGCGGCTGAAACCTAGAGCCCCCCGATATGAGATGAAGCCACTCCTAAAAGGGGCGGATGAGACCTTAGTAAACTGGTTGTAACTGAGAAGAGGAATAAAAATCTCGCAGTCTAGAAATTTCAGTTTCCTTGAGGCCACCTAGCAACCGTTGTGATGTTGAGGTTTCCAAGACATTTTTTTGTTTATGTTAAGCACAAGGATGTTTATATTGTACATGAGAGACGAGAGAAACGTCGAAAAGAGATAGGAATTTAGGTGTCTTAGAGAGGAAGATTTTGTAGAAGTTGGGTTTAAAGAATTAAAATTTCCAGGTTGAGACGACCCCGAATTGCTATCCAGGATCAGCGAGAGTATAATGGAAAAATTTAAGACGAGAAGACATCTAGAAGTAAAAGAGGGAGAGATTGAAATATTTGTAAGATGAAAGTCGAAGTCATCTTTCACTGATTGGATGTGAGTTAAATTGTGAGGTAGATAGATCATAATGGAAAAGCAGATTTAACGTAGATGATAATATAGAACCCTGAGAAACACCTGTGCAGAAGAAAAGAATTCCCCCAATCTGAACAGAATACTTGAGTGCGATTATGAAAGAAAACTAGACATAAGTAAGCGCCACACCAAGTCCCCCAGTTCTAAAAGGCGAAAAAACATAGATCGTTTAAATTGGAAAGTATTCGCCAGTAGACTCGAGCGCGCGAAAGCGTCAACTGGCGATCGGAAGAAGGCAATGTAAGATCCAGATGGTCTAAGAAGTGAGGTTGAAAAGTTCACCGATCTTTGATCAGAATACGAGTGGAAGCTAGAAGGTATCAGAGCGCTTCTTTTTCGGATAGGTGGACATATGCTCTCTCCCACAGCTGAGGGAAAGTGCTAGTAGGGCATAGAGGGATAAGTAGTCGATACGATATGCGAGTCAGCATGTGATAGACCTCCTCAAATGACTCGGAGGAATGCCATCCGGGCCATCGCATTCCTAACTTCATAATTTTGTAGCCCATACCCGATCAAAATTAAAACACAGGTAAATCGCCATAAGGACATGAAGAGAAGGAGGAGGAAGAGGAATGTAAGAATCATGCAGTAGTAGAGGAAAATAGGAGTCCAAAGAGATTGGCCTTTTCAGCTTGAGTTTAGCAAGGAACTATCAGAGCGAATAAGAGGATGAGGATTGATTTTTTATTTAACCGTATTTTAGAATATTTTTTGGTAGATCGCCAGAATAGATTTGTCAATATAAGGAGAGCCAAGAAGGTACGGATCTTGTCGGTTTAATGAACGTCCGGCTTTGCTCGCGAAGGTACCCATGGCAGCGATTTCTTAGCTGAATGAAAATTAAGCAAAAGATAGGAGAACGAGAATTTTCACACACCTATACGCATGTCTCTAGCCTGATTGCCAGAGATATCAAGCACGATCTGAACAATGGATTCTTGACGAGAAATTAGATATTTTAGTCGTATAGAAGGAATGACCTCTATCTCATCTACGATACAGGTCCCACTTTTACTCACCAGAAAGCTGAAGCGTTTCAGAGTCAATGCGCTTCTCCAATTATCGTTAGTATAAAGAAAATTGCCTTTCAATCGGCCCCGATCAAAGTCCCAGAAAAACCGCATTAGAGGAGGAGCTGTTGGAGAAAATAGTATTAAAATTAAGAGATAAAGTTGTGGTAGATTTACTGATAGGCAGCGAAGGTGGTGTATTTTATAGAGAGAAGGACTAGTGGTTGAAACATAGGTCAAGAGTGTTCAAAAATCGGTTGGGACATCCGGAATGTGTGTAGGTCTTTAAATTAGTTGCTTCAGATGTTGAGTGCAGCCACGATTTTTAAAGGCATAGAAACCCGCGTTGTGCAAATCTGGTTATCATACACAGCACACACATTAAAAAAAATAACACATACAATACCAAGGAAGAAATGCGGAAAATTATTATTCGTACGTCTAAAGCCTAAATTTAAACCTAAATTTTAAAACGCTAAAACCCTATTTCGAGTAAATATATTAAATTGAATTAATCCAGAAAGTGTTAAAAATAAAGATAAGTAACTTCCAACACTAGAAAAAACAGAAAATAATACCTTTTGATCAACTAAAAAATGGAAGCTATAATTTATAAGATTATAATAGATAGGCTATCCAATAGGTATAACTTTACGCTAAATACTCAAGTTGAGAATATCGCAAAATATCTAAGTTATAAGAAGTCGAGGAAAAAAAAAAAACAAACATAACCTGGTCCTTTCTATATTATATATAATTGAAACTAGATTTTATTAATTGAATCTAAAAGTTTCTCATAATTTTTAACCCAAAAAGTAAGAAGTATGTCCATATTAACTCCGATACCTCCAAAGAATGGCCGATAATGGCGTATACGATACCGATACTATCGTCACATCCCTAATTATTAGTAATATATATAATATATTATATAATTATATATATTATATATATATATATATGTATAATATATTATAAATATTATATATATATACGGTATATATATATCATTCCAGAAGTTGGAGATTTTTAGAAATTATCACTAATTCCTCACCTTTTTTCTTTACAATCTTCCT
>JABUQX010069559.1:0-17178 GCA_015478945.1 Trachelipus rathkii
AGAGAGAATGTGCCAAACATAAGAACTGGATGACCCGCGTGGTCATTTACAGATGAGGCTAATCTCAAGCAGTAAGTGCCAAGGCAAAATTTCAGGCCATTTTAACCTGTCATTCTCAATATCATGTTCAATTAACATATTACGAACCTTATGTCACATGAGACTTGATTTAAATTTTTCTGCTTGGCCGTGACGTTTGTGTGAGCTAGCGTTGTCGAGAATCTTTAGTACTAGAGGAGTAGTACAATAACGCTCTCACTAACTCCTTAGTTTGAAGGTGTGATCTTGCTTCTCGATCCGAATGAAGTGCTCTTTGTTCTTGAGGGCACAACCGAGAGAGAAATTTCGTGCTCAAACCGAATCCTCTGAATAAGAAATCTACCGGTGACCGGTCCGCCTCTGATTTTAAAGAGGATAACGAAAGTGCGATAATATACTAATTATGATAAATGCAGAAAAGCTCATACATGACCCGGATATGTTATAGGCGACGTCTTACGACCAATCTACGTGAGTGTGGGCTTGTGACTTTTCCAGAGACTGCCTTCCTTAAATCGCGAGCAGTAGAGGAGTTGTTGCCACGAGATATAATCTTCAATATGCTCGTTGTCTGTTCGCGTAATTGTCGAGAGTTTCTTTACTATACTGCTCGACCTTTCATAATCGAAATCGCTTTAGAAAAACTCAAAGTCCGTTTAGTAATTCCCAACCGTGAATTGTATTATGTATTTATTTTCATGATATCATCCCCCAAAACGATTCTTTCCGATACTTAGTTATTCTTAGGCCTGTTCTGTGAGATGTCAAGCGCGCAAAAGACAGCTCCTCGACCCGATGGGATAGACTCTTGTAAAGGCTTTAATCCACGTAGTTTTGTTCTTACCCTTTTAATTCAGGTACCCTTATATAATCGTACACACTGTTCAATACTATTAGTCTTCTTTGAAATGCTACAACATCCTGAACTTTCTCATTAATGTGTAACGCTATTTTTACTACCTCTGTTTTTTAACTAACAGTCACTTAAGAAGTTTACTTAACAAAAATATCAAACCCTTAAATCACACTCCCGCCTCCTCTTTTAGCTGCTACCTTCGGACTTCACGCGATTTATTATTACATCGTATTATTATGTAGATTCCATTACATATAATAATTTTAAGTACTTTATATATGTGATTCAATTATATTAATTTTGATTCTTTAGTTTTGAGTTGTTTATTATTATTCCAGTGTTTTACTTATTATTATTATTATTTGATATATCTTATTATTATTACCATTATTATTTGATCTGTTTAATGAGTTTGTATAATTATTATTATCAATTTACTTATTTATACGATTATGTGTCTTATTGATTTTTATTATTATATATATTATTATTTTGTGGTATTCTCTTATCTTATTTATTAATTAATTACTATATTATTATTATATAAAATATATTATTATTATATTATTATTGATTCATTATGAATTAATTATGTGATAGGAGGTTTTGTTATCTCATTATACTCCTTGGCGAGTGGCGGTTTATCATTACTCATCTTATTGTGACTATTATTATCTTATATTACATACACGCACATAAGGTTTGCGTTATTTCTTAACGTTTCGAGGTCATAAGGTGGTGCTTAACCCTTCCACAAAGTGAATTTGAGAATTCCATCCATAAATCCTCCCTCAGTGCAACTCGTTTTCCCTGGCAATTTCTTTAGGCCAGATCGACCATCCTGCCTCTCGATCTGTTATCACGCCTAAAGCTTGCACACATTGTCAATCGAGTCCCTCTATGATTTCTTTACTCTTCATTCGATGTATGTCTCAATTCGTGTTTTCAAAATTTCGCAATATCTGTCTTTTTTAGCCCTGTATGACTCCTAGTAGATTATATAGACTTACTCAATTTCTAAGATTTTAGCTTCAATGAGCTTCAATAATTATTTCCGGTATGAGCTCTTTTGTACGAGACTTATTCTTCGGTATAGAGCGCAAATTTAACCCATCTGTGTGCTGGTACGTTTAGATATATAATAATATATACTTGATGACTTTTCGTATGTTGGCAATTCAAGTATGGCATATTTTTGTGTAAATGTTGTTGGTGTATTGCTCATACAGTATTACTATCTAGGTTTTAGAATTTCGTCAAACGGCGTTGTAGTGGACCTCACTACTTTCAGCTGTTGTTCAGTTGAAGATCTATGGAGGTTAAGAGCCGAAAATCTTTGCTGTCGATTCATTTTCTTCTTCTTATCAGCATGGGGTCGGATTCTTGCGACTGTGATTAAGTTGAACTCATCTACCTTCGTGAATATTTAGTAAGTCAGTTTTTTTTCATCGGGACGACAACAGATGGTGCACTTACATCGCACGTTTCAGCTTCTTGAAATGGCTCGCATTATTCGCTTCTACTTCCCAGGATAATCCTTCTTATTCTGGAGGCTCAGGGTTTTCCTTGCAGACTGTTATTTTTTGTTATGATTTGTTGCATATCGAATCTCTCGGACTTAAGTCCGCTGCGGCTATGTTTTGCGAGTTAGTGCGAAAGTTTATATAGATCCTTTTGAGGCGAAATGCTGACGTTTAGTAATGTCAATACTGTTTTTGTTTGATAGTTGTTGGCTTAGCAACATTCACCACTCGACGAAAAATCGTGTGATTTTCGCACTATTTTATGAACTAAATTCTCCCTTCTGCGGCTAGATCTATAGTGCTAAATAGAAAATTGTTTCTACACTACTTCGCGCAAGTAATGCTCATGTGTTTTGGGATTCATATAATTTTCATATATTCATTTTAAGAAGTTTGAAAACAATTTCTCTAACATTGCAACATGTTCTTTGCTAAAAGATTGAACATGAACTCGTACTAAAGATGTATCATCTATAATTAAACAATAATAACATTTCTTACACACTGCTCCCAAGGCAATGACTTGACGATGAGTATATCGCTGAGAGAATTATAGACTTAGAATAGTATTCAGTACTATGATCACCTTGTATAAATTTTTTATTTACAATAGCTGTAGTTAAAGCACCAAGTGAACAAGTAATAGTGAAGATTTATCTTTTCTCCAATGTATTGCATTCTCGTCTTCAGCTAAAAGGACGAATTCATTAATGTTAAGAGCTCGTTTAGTTCTTCCCTCAAGCCCGTAACTTCCGATGCCGTGTTTGCCAACTTGTGCCATGTTTGCAAATTTTGCAATATTTAAGTTTGCATTTACAATTTAGGCAGGAGTCAACTAAGTTGTTCAGAGGTTGATCACGGCTGGTTTAATTACTGGCTCCAACTTTCGTATAGGCTAAAACGAAAAGCCCTTCGTGCGTTCTATATTGTCCTCGCTTTTTAAGCCAGGGATATTTTCGCCTCCGATTGTTGCCCAAAAAGTCATTTGCGAGCAAGAAGAAGTTTGATGAAAATCATTCCATGATATGGTGACTCGGCTTGACCCCCGCGTAAGGCTCTTCGTCGAGAAAAGCGGGACATGTTCATTATTCTTCTATTTTTTGATTTTTTTCCTATTGTCTGAGCTATTTTACTTCAAGAAAGATGAGGGAGGGATTGATTCTACGTTGTACGCCATATTGTATCGGCCGGCAAGTGAAATTTCATACGAGCTTGTGTATGGGGCTGTATCGAGGCATAATTCGCCGAACAGAATTGCTCTTACCCTTTCAAAGGATAGTGTGTGCTGCTCAATCTCCCTGACCGCTTGCTATAATTTCAGTTTGTACATACTGCGCATCAAGCCAAGCTTTCAATACATTTGAAGATTTATCTTTTTACCTCCTGTCTTGTTCGGCGTCATATTGATCTGGTTCTATTTGCTATCGGGTTTGTGACCAAGCTTAGTAGCGCAAATCGTTCTCAATACGCTTGTTTTAAAATTATAGCGACCTCCGTTTTTTCTGCGGTACTTTGACGAGCACTATTGACAGATTTTTGCTGGATTTTTTATGCTTTGCAGCTGGATTTATTTCTCCACTTATACAATGTTTACGATTTCAATGCTCTTCATTTTACGTGGACCTCTAGTTAAAGACACTAAGCTTGTATAACTTTTGTTTCTTCTTTTCTAATCACAACATTTCATACAGTTAAACTACTGTCACCGCAAAATGCGTTATATATCTCTTAAATGACGCATGCGTTAGAGGGACAGAATTAGATAGCTAGTTCGAACATCGCTTAGAGCAAATATGGAGCTCCTTCAATTACTTCTTTTATGGCGCAGTAAAAAATTCTATAGGAGAAATCACAGTATACTTTTTCGTGTCTAGGATCTAATAAAATATAGGCAACTTTCTAAAGGTTCCACCCAAATATTGAAAAACCGTGTTCCTTTTGATGAAGAAAGTACGTTGCCGTGACGTTAATTTTTTCATAATATAGTGGAGCGTAGGCTGACAACATTGTAAAGATCTAGTTTAACGCCCAAATCAAGTTTTACCTTACCTTTCGTGTTTATTTATAAAGTATTTCAAATTGCAGCCTCATTTTGCGGCTCTGGCAGTGCAATAATGCACCCCTTATCTAATTCAGACGCCATCACCAGGTCGAGGCAACTTCCGGTGTCTAGCAGAATTATAGATATTTTCAATTGTTTAATGTTTTTATTATTTCTAATAAACATCAACTCAAATATATTTTGTCCCTCAAATCATTCATTCTATAGCTTGATCAGTGCTAAAAGATGTTTAGTGATTGTTACGAGTGTTTGCCAGAAAACTCCGTAGCGGACAGCATTACCCGAGCACTAGTCAAATTGCACATTTATTTCCCGTTTTCTTCTAACCATATTAACGATCCAAAAAATTTTTACGCAAATTAATTTCAGTATTAGAAAATTCTTTCATCCTTAAAACTAATACTAGATCAGTCTTTCAGAATATAGGGATATTTAATCGACCCACTTTTCTTATTACATGACTATCATTTTATATAAATTATTATTTTGTTAATACAAAATGATGAAGTATCCTCTGTGTCTCTTCATCCCCGTCTTTCTCCTCTTGTGATAAAGGAGTGTGGTAGTGAATAGCAGATGTCAACTTCCGAGTTTTAGGTAACAGCGATCATTCACAATGCTATATTCTCAATAATGTAAACTATTAAAGCTAATTTACAAAAATGTGAGTTAGCAGCAACATCACTGTATGAATATCAATCTAATTAATCAATCAATCATGTAATCATAAAAATTATTGTACAGTGCTACTGTGTGATGCTGCTCAGTCTCGTATTCTTGACACTCAGGTTATGATAATGTAAAGTCGAAGAGGAATCCTTGAGCGAGAGGCTTTGCTTCAGGCTTGGGAACGAGAGAAGGTGAAACGAACCGTCTATAGGAGATTGCTAGACTTCTAGTGGATAAATTGACTCTCAAGCTCATATTCTATCATTAAAGACTTTTCGCTATTCAGAGGCAGTTGGTTTAAATTAATCCTTTAAATTTTAATTATCTAAACCAATATTAATAAATATATATACCCATATATATCTTTTGCACGATGTGATTATTGTACATATATAGTGATTTAAAAATTTCTTATTTATATCCAATTTAAATCTATTAATATAATTATATTATTTTATTTCATCATAAAGACGATTACTAATAATGTACAAATATTACTAGTAAAATACTTTTTACACTTACTATAACGAACTAGACTTGGCATAAAAAAAATTCCCATTTTATTATTTTGGGAGTAAAATTTATTGTGGTTTCGGAGAAACTAACTGATCGAACTTGCGGTAAGCTCTTGGACTTTAACTGGAATAATTAATATTTTCATGGCATGGGTGAATTACTTGGAAATCGCTATCCACCAAATTGTGTCCCCATACGCATAGTTTTACCTCAGAGTAAAATTTCTATTTATTAAATAATTCAGGTATATCTAACTTAATAAGAAAGATTAATCCTAAACATCGTGATGGGATATTGAGTTTATCATTTCAGATTCATTCAAAATCAAAACTCCACGCAGCACAAAATTCCTTTCTACGGAAATAATAATTTTGTGAATCATTACAAACATTTATGGGAATACATTATTTCATCATAAGGTTTACTCTACCTACAAAGTCATATCTCCCCGCATAGTACGAGTATAAGTTGCGACATACTCTAGGACGGGAACGCTCACGGACGCAGCCCTCATTTTTTTGAGAATGTTGGAGTTCTGTTGTGGGGAGGGGAAGTTGGCCGCGAGATTGTGGAATTTAATGACGTTTACATTTAGGGTAATATCCTGGGTAACCACTTGGTTCATACAACAAAGCTTAATATTGGTATTAACGCTAGGAAAGTTTTATTTAAATATATATGAACCTCACAAAGACATTCGTACTTGATATATGGCGAGCAGCATACAAACGTCGCTTTACTTGCTGAACGGAGCTATGTACAAATTCTGATATCCTCAGTGAATAGGAATTATTTGAATCTCATATTTGATTTGGGTTGGAGTGGATGGGTATGAAAATTGCTTTTCGCATATAGAGAAACAGTAGTTACTTTACGCAAATGCTGTATTTAACCTAGTTTTGTACGCCTTTTCTTGTGAAGACTAGAGTAGTCACTTTCATGCTCTTTCAGCTGATTATATCTCATGGACACTGTTTAAATCTTATAACCAGTGACTATAATCATTTCTTACTCTTGTGATTGTAAGTCTCTCTGTTCACGCGGGACCTATGTGACATTTTTATTCCTTCTCTCGCCGGTTTAGAATTTATTAATAGTCACGGCGGTTTAAAGTGTGCCATATTGGGATTTCACTCCCCGATCCATTAAATGTAGTTGTGGGTGATATGTGCTGAGCACAACCAAGTGTGAGTTCTTTTGAGGATAAATGAAAATATACTAGTTAATCCAAATAGTTCGTCGGGGCGAATCCATGTCAATTAACTTTCTCAAAGAATCGAAGGTTCTTCTCCGCTTGGTACATAGAGGATGGATCTGTATATCAATCATCTAGACAGCAATCGTAAGAGAAGACGTTCTCATAATAATTCTCTCCGCTACCTTGCCGTTATTGAAATTCGACAAGTGGAATAATTATATTCCGACGTCCAATACTCCTTAATTAATATTCCACTTATAAATGACAGTATATCTGGCAGAGGTGTTAGCTATCTTAAGTCCGCTGCTCCGTCATGTCTGATTGAAGACCTTCTCCTATTCTGCCGTGATTCCTGTACGCCGAATGGTGTCTAGATTTTTTCCTATTGTGACATGACTGTTTAGCACTATATTAGAAAGATAGTGATATATAAACTCTGTACATTTCCATGCGAGGGAAGTTTAACGAATTTATCATCTATACTTTGCTCTGGTAATTTGATCTGTTGTGCCAAGACTTCTTACGTAGTGCTCTTTACCAATAACGTCGTTTGATCAGTTCTTTCTTATTTTAATATCGATGTATTTATCATCTCAAAGTATTTAAAGATCATAGTGTGCGTACTCTCTTCTGATATATTCAAGTCTAGTGAATCTAGAAACTTCGTTGCACAATAGGTGGGTTGTGCAAGATATGCTCTAATGTGGCAGAGGCGGAGATTTCTTTCTTTCTCCTTTTCTCCCTAAGAGAGTGGGACGACGTTAGAACTCTCATACAGCCAGTTTTATGCGACTTCATCATAAGCTTCATTGCCTTGGACTTCAATGCCTTTGAATACCGTCATTCTGTTTGTATAAAGTTAGAACTGGATTCACCATTGCATTAAAACACATTTGATTTTGCCGTAAATATTTGTAAGGAGACAGCAGCGTATTTCTGGGGAAAAATAGTGTGATGGTGGTGTAGTTTGAAAAATATGATGAGCTCTTTATATAGAGAGAGTCACAATAAAGCTAAAAATAAAGTGTGTAATGATTCCCTCGTTTTCGCGTAGAATACTCCTCGATGGGTGATACAATGCTTCTTTCATTTCTGAGAACTTTGGCGATTTCATTAACGGTTTTTTTTTTTTTTTTTTATTATTGAGTGTAGCACCTTCCGAGGTGAATATATAAAAAGTTTTCTTATGAATGCCTATCTGGTCAGATAATTAGGGGTTTGTTCATTACCTATTAATTTTCACTAGTCTTCATCGGGAATTTGTGACTGTTTCTTTCTTTTTTTTGTGTGTGTGTTTGTGTGTTCGAACAGGTATACATACTCTTTTATTTCTTTATCTACACTTTAAACTGGTTTTATTGGCCATGTTTAGAAATTAATCTCAATTGTTTGATTACCTTATCATTACTATAAGTAATTCAAGTTTAGATATATAGGGATGATTTTTCATAAATAGCACTTCACTGGATTAAGTGGTTACCATTTTATCTTTTTATGAGTATCACACGTATCTTATGAAGAGCTTATATGAACCAGAGGATGTTCATAAAAGGAGTAAATTACTTATATGTTGAACTTTCTATTGACAAGATCTCATATGTAGGAAAAAGTAATAAAATAAATAAATATCTAATATAATGGTAATTATAAATGTTATAAGATATATAAACAATTTATATAAATTATGCACAATTACGAATAATTACATTAGTTAATCACAACAATATGTAACTCAATTTGATACAGTCATTTACATCTAAGCTTAAATTAGTGAAAGGAGAGAGGTATACAACCGAAATTAAATATAATTCTATAATAAAACACAATTTCTCCGGTTTAAAACGAGCCGAAGGCTTTTAAATGCGACATCTCTTTTAGTTAAGCTTTGAAAGTTTCTTAAATACTGGCTAATACTCCTTATTTATATCAATACCATTACAAACCTAGTGTCATACTTGTAGATATCTGCAATGCATACTCCCCTTGCATTTAGTGACGGAATCATTATTATCCTACCGGCAGTTCCATTACAATTCATTGAAAGCTTGAACTCTAAACCACAAAAAGTCGTTAAATTTATACTTATTCTTATTATATTAAATATATAACAATAATCACAATAATTATATATATATTATAATGTGTATATACGGTGAATATTAGTACCGTAAATATATCAATAGTATTATTAGCCATTAAGTTATATATTATAGTATATATATAGTGAGTGCAGTGGGAACATCATGTGTCCTCATCTACATCAGAATTATATGATATATGTAATATACATTTAAAATATATTTAATTTATATATACATTAAAATTAATATATTATATATATATATATACTATAATATATTAATTATATAAATATATATTATTTAATTATTTTAATTAATGATTTAATTAGTATACTCAATTATATTAAATATAGAAATAAGTATAATAATAATGAAAATATATATATATCTAATGTATATATATATATACTTAGTCATTATATTTAATATCATATAAGGTATATATAATATTGATTATTAGGATCATTATATATATGATATATAAAATATCTTTTTAGTTTATCAATTATATATATATTATATATACTATAAAATTATACCTTAATTATATGCTGTTAAATTATTATCAATACAATTGTATTACAATATTATGATATATTATTACTCTTATTTATATTTATGATTATATCTATCCCAAAGTATAATATAATGTATAATTAAATTATATATATATATTGATGTAGTAAGTAATAATATATTAAGTTACAAAACATCACCAATATAGAAAATATAATTATAATATATTAATATATATGATTCCAAGTTATCTAATTGATAATTATAAATTTCATTTAAATATACTATTATTTACTCATTGTTATGATTTTGATAGTAACTTAAAAAGATTATGTACAAGTCACAACAATTCAAATTTATACCGAGTCTTTAATAAGTATTTAATACAGATTTATATATTCAGAGTGATAGAAAGAAATGAGAGAAAGCTTGGGGAACAGCGTTCGCGACGCAAAAGTTAAACACAGCTGGGAGCACGACACACGTTATTCTAAGCCTCTCTGTGTTGATTTTTCTGAGAGTCAAAAACGAGTTGCTCGGAAACCAAAGCATAATGCTAAGGACGTTCTCTAGAAGGATAAAGTGATTTATTTAAACGACAATTATTTTACTTTTACAAAAATATTATAACCAAATATAATGGGAGGCACACACAGTGATATGCGTAAAAAAGTTATTGATTTTCAGTTATCGAGCGCGATTAACTCTCTACGCGCATTGATGATTGGTAAAAGAGTAAGCTAATTGTGACCGCTATGCAATCGAGTAACTTATTCCTATTATCGCTGATGATTATTTTTTTTTTCTTTTTTTTTTTTTTGTTTAAGCAGCCAACACAGTATTATACATATATGGAGGTAGACAAGAGGATTGATTTGGAAAAAATACGAACAAATTAAGAAATTAGTTATGATTGCAAAGTTAACAGTTCTTTTTATAAGTAACAGACACAGATTACACGCAAATATGAATCTTCATATTAGGAAGTGATTTATATATAATATAAAAATATAATACACATCATAAAATAATAAAGTATCTTTAAGCTATATTGCTAGTGACATATTGAGGCATATACACTTTAGCATTAGTTAATATTATATTAGCATTAAGACAATATTTCGAATGACGTCATCACTAAGCTTCGTAATGTGGTCCAAAAATATTACATATAGCTATATTACAAGAAAAAGTCTTTTGACACGACATATAATCACAATCTTATATCAATTTTAATAAATTAATTTTTTCATTATTTTATCCTAATCACATAACAGAGACTTATAGAATACTTATAAACCTACCTCAGACTTAGTCAGCTTCTATTAGAAAAACTATAATAAAACGTAACTTTTTTCAAATTACTATAAAAACATTATTATAACTACCAAAATTAGATATATAATAAATTTATATAAATGAATACAAAATAAAAAAACAATTTCATTATTTTAATGTTTGGTTATGCGGCATTTAAGTAATTATGGTCATAACACTAAAACTAGGATAATAAGTAATGATGACATAACGATGATAACAGGAGCTACAAGCGCGTGACCACGTGTAAGTCCACTTTGATGGAGCGAAAGAATAAAAGAAAAGATATAAAATATTCATTAAATTTCTTATTGTATATATAAAATTTTAGGTCAATGACGATTATCGCGTCAGCCATCCAAGTCATAATCCTAAATGATAAATAAATTGATTGTAATCGCAATTATTACGTTATTTGAAAATGTTGACTTTTCCTAACCAGTTTTAGCTCTTAAGGCAATTGGCTATAATCTTTAACCACCCGCAAACATCTGTCGCTAGAATCTCAATTTTTTTTCTTCTAATAAAACTAATTGAAGACACAAATTTATAGCATTATTATTTCCACCTATATAAATTAAATATAAATCTATAACATAAAAACCTTTTTATAATGCGCGTAATTATAAACATATGCTTTTATTAATTATTAGCATAAGTATACAAAATCTTCACAATCAAGATAATAATAATCTATTAACATATACTCTTATTATTAGCGTAAATATTACAAAGACTTCAAGCGACACGGGACCACTCAAAACTCGTGTTTCAAAGTTAAGTTTCGAAAACCAGTTTTCATTGGTTATCGTTTATTCATTTTTTAAAGACATATTTTTACGCATATAATGTCACGAATTTTTAACAAAATAATATTATTTCCAAGAACAGTAGAATAATGAAGTAAAATGGCGTCTAAAACCCTTCTTGGGAATATAGGGATCTTATCATATTTATCTCTTTTATTTCACCCAGTCTCATAATATTTCTCGGAAATAGGTCACATTAATTAACATTATTGTTGTGAATAATTTTAAATTCTTTTTCGTATAGATCAATTATTTACCAAGATTAAAAATATTATGTAGAGAATTTAAATACAAACTTCATAAATCCGTTAATTATGTTCCCCACTTTTTCAGCTACGCTTTTCAATAAATAGATTATTTATAATCATTTAAAGTTTTTAATTTTCAAATAAATATTTTATAAATTCATAAAAATACTTCTTATTTTTAATATAAAATCAAACATTTCGTTCTCGAATTTCAGAAACCTTTAATATCAATCCTTTCACTCAATCAACTTTTTATTTGATAATTTCCGATCATTCTAGAGCAGTGGTACTCAACCTTTTTCGCTCCCGAACGCTGCAAGTTTCATAAGTCATTACCGAACCCTTCGTAATTTAAAAATAAAGTTTTATTTTTAAAATTATATATATATATATATATATATATATATATATATATATATATATATATATATATATATATATATATATATATATATATATATATATATATATATATATATATATATATATATATATAACTATGTATTCTGTTGATATATATATATATATATATAACTACTATATATATATATATATATATATATGTATATATATATATATATATATATATATAAATAAATAAATATATATATATATATATATATATATATATATATATATATATATACAAAGATATTTGTGCAATAAACGCAACAATTATTTGTATATTTCAAATGGTCCTAAGTGGGTTTGAACCTTACACTTGAGATGGTACTCCAGAGTGTTACCTCGAGACCACGATGCAAAAGGTAAACATCATTTTACCTCTGGATTAGCTTCCCAAGAGGAGCGAAGGCGTGTCTTGGACACCTAACCTCCGACGGGCCTCCCCGCCAACCACTCGGGTCAGGGCAACACTGGGTAATTTTTAACCGGACATTATTAGATATTCAAAGATATTTGTGCAATAAACGCAACAATTATTTGTATATTTCAAATGGTCCTAGGTGGGTTTGAACCCTTACCCTTGAGATGGTACTCCAGAGTGTTACCTCGAGACCACGATTGGCTAAAAGGAAACCCATCATTTTACCTCTGAAAGCTTAGCTTCCCAAGAGGAGCGAAAGGCGTGTCTTGGACGCCTAACCTCCGACGGGCCTCCCCCGCCAACACTCGGATCAGGGGCAACACTGGGTAATTTAACCGGAATTATTTGATATTCAAAGATATTTGTGCAATAAACGCAACAGTATTTGTATATTTCAAATGGGCCTCCCAAAGTGGGTTTGAACCCTTACCCTTGAGATGGTACTCCCAGAGTGTTACCTCGAGAACCACGATTGGCTAAAAGGAAACCCATCATTTTACCTCTGAAAGCTTAGCTTCCCAAGAGGAGCGGAGGCGTGTCTTGGACACATATATTTTATATTTGAATATCTTTGAATATCTAATAATGTCCGGTTAAAAATTACCCAGTGTTGCCCCTGACCCGAGTGTTGGCGGAGGCCCCAGTAGAAGGTGGGTAATATCGCACGCCTTCAGCTCCTGCAGGAAGCTAACTTTCAGTAAATGACGAAGCTTCCTTTGACCAATCGTGATCTCGGAAGCAGCCTCTGGGTACCATCTCAGGAAGTAAAAATTCCAAACCCAGAACATTTAATATACTATATATATATATAACTTATATATATATATATATATATATATATATATATATATATATATATATATATATATATATATATATATATATATATATAATGAACCATGCATCAGTTGTACACAATGAATTCAATGAATATTTACTTACCTTCAATGTGTCTTTTGCTGTTGCCTTTCCATGACGAGTTTAGAAATGCGGGGCTTCACCTTGGCAAGTGCCACTCTCATATCATTTTCGCAACAAAGCCTGTTCCTTTTCTTCGTTTTTATGTCTACCATTCTTGAAAATGATTGCTCGCAAAGATACGTTGTAACAAACGGTATGAGTATCTCAAGAGCTTTCTTAGCAATAAGAGGGTACGCACCGATTTGTTGACACCAAAACGTTGAGAGCGTTGTTGTTTTGAAGAGTTGCTGTTGAACCTGGCTTTGTTGAAGTTCAATGATTTCCTCGAGGTATTCATCATTGACATCTGCCGTCTCAACACTAAACGTGAATGGCTGTCTCACCCATGCTGGATATGACTCTCTGGTAGGGAAGTATCCGTCGAGAGACTTTGCGAGCTCATCTAAGTGCATAGCAATTGCTTGCTTCAGTTCCCCGGGTACAGAAATATCTCCAATTCCAGACACATCTTCGATCTTAGTTACACAGTCGTCCAGCAGGGGAAAGTTTGCAAAGTTATCATTCTCTATTCGTCGTTTCCATAAAGGTAGTTTTATTCGAAAAACCTTCAGGTTTTCTTCCGCTTCGATGATGTTGACTTCACCGCCTTGCATCTGTTGATTGAGATGATTGAGCGCATTGAAAATATTGGACATGTACGCCAAAATGGGAATGATCTCAGAATTTGCAAAGCAATCTGCATGACAATGTTGGTGCTCTCGCAAAAACAGGGCTAATTCCACACGCATAGCAAAAACACGATTCAACACCTTTCCCCGAGATAATCACCGAACGTTAGAATGGTACAGAAGTACCTCGAATTCAGATCCTATTTCATTACACAGCTCTTTGAATATCCGGTGTTTCAAAGCACTATTTCGCACATTGTTTACACATTCCACTACAATTTTTAATACTTCTGCCATTTTGAAGGCTAAGTTTTTGTTGCCAACACATGCCTATGAAGAACACAGTGCGTAACAATGAAATGTACTGCATCACCTTTCACCAACTCACCAAAACCAGAGTTTCGTCCCAGCATGGCAGGAGCTCCGTCTGAACAAACTGCTGAAGCCATATCCCATGAAAGATCGTTGTCTCTGAAGAAGTCATCCACAAGCTTCTTCACGTCGGCTGCCTTACTTGTTGTTGTAAGAGGCTTACAAAATAAAAAATCTTCCTTATCACGTCATCTTTCAAATAGCGAACGAATACAACAAGCTGGCTTGGATTTTAAACCTTGTGCCCACTGTAACAGAATATATATTGGAGAAACACATGACTTCACCCGCCGTAATTACCAACACAAATATGACCTACTTCAAGACAATCCCAACTCTGCCATCACCTTACATAGATCTACCCACAACCATACTATCAACATAGACCACATAACGTCCATTATTAACACTGAAAACCTTCACCTTAGAAGATTCACCGAAATATTTTGCATAAACAATTCCACTAATTATAATATACAAAGATATGATTCACAAATAGATCCCATCATTAACAACATTCTTAACGCCTCACCTTTTTGCAAAAAATTAAGACCAAAACTTTTGTGATAATTTTAAATTTATTTTATGTATTTTTATTATATTTAATTTAGTTTATAGCAGCTGAAAGAATGCCAAGATTGGTCGAAATATTCTGCTAATATTCCTCAATAAATTTCTTGATATATTTGATATTAAACTTACAACCTCTTATTAAAAGAGTATTGATTTTCTTCTAATTATATAAGGATTTCAGAAGTAATATTTTAATTAAGGCATTACTATCTATTATACTACTCTGATAGTATGATCTCAGCCAACATTAAGAAAGTACAATTATTATTCATAAAGGATTGCCTTAATAATATGATCATACCTAGAACAATGATCCCTAATGGCATTAAATTTAATAAATTTGAACCTTTTCCAGATATCTTTAGACACTTACTGATTAATAAGATATCCAACATCAAATTGAAAATTAAAACTACCTTTGGAAAAACTTTTAAAAAACTTAAATCTTTTCAAAATTCTTGGTACATCAAATATCCAAATTCACTGGAAAACTTCACCAATCTTCTAAATTTGGCTCATAATAAGAAAGATGTTGTAGTATCACGTAAGAAGAGAACATTGGAGATGAAATTCAACAAAATCTACTATAAAAGCCTTTGGGTTTCAAGCTCGTCCACGGATCAAATCATAAATCTCTCAGACTATATTTTAACCAGAGATGAGAAAATCCTATTAGGATATGGTCTTTCGTTCTCTCTACAACAATTTGACCCACTTAAAAAATTCTTTTTAGATTTTGATACTTGGAAAAACGCTAATTCTTTACACTCATATAACTTTGACTTCCTTAAAGGTTTATTAACCTCTAACATTCCTAATACTCTTTCTTCCAAGACTTGTCCTAAAAAATTCTATACTGCTCTTTCCTCCCTTCTCAAAAACAACAATATTGCGATTTCTCGCTCTGACAAAGGGAATAATATAGTAATTCTTAACACTCTTGATTACACTAACAAATGTAACACCCTCTTAGATGATAACAACACCTATTCCACTCTTACCAGAAACCCATTAAAAAATTCTCAAATTCTTTTTAACAACAAACTTAAACAAATTCTTGTTAACTCCCCTCTTCTACACAATGAACTTAAATCCACTCTCCCTAAACTCTCTCAATTCTACGGCATACCCAAAACACATAAACAAAATATACCTCTTAGACCGATCATTTCCAACATTGGCTCAACTACTTATAATTTATCCAAATGGCTAGCTAATTCTTTAAAACCTCTCATAGGACATATCTCTTCCCATATTACAAACACCGAATATTTTATTTCTAAAACTAAAAACATTAACACCACTACTCACAAACTACTTAGTTTCGATGTAGTTTCACTCCACTTCTGTACCTGTTCCTCTTACCATCACTCTCATAGAACGTTTCATTAATGAAAACAACATCATTCTTTCACAATATTTTCCTCTCATCAAACAAATTATTCTATTAACCCTTAAACACAATTACTCTCAGCTTAACAACACCTTTTTCAAACAAAACAATGGTCTAAGTATAGGATCTCTCCTTTTCCCTATCCTTGCCAACATCTTCATGGAAATTTTAGAAATCTATCACATTCTACCCCATCCTCTTCTTAACAACACTTTTTGATACAGATATGTAGAATTGTAGATGATATCTTCGTAGCTGTACCTGTTAACACTAACTCTGTTGATATTCTCACTTTCATTAATAACATCCACCCAAATATTACATTTACTAATATAGAACATGCAACTAACAACACCTTACCCTATTTAGACACTCTTTTAATTTGGTGATCACCAGAACGATACAATACAAGGTCTATAGAAAACCCAGCTCTAACCCTTACTATATATGCACAGGTTTTCTTCAAATTCTCTTAACACTAAAATTGGCACCTTATCCTTTCTCTTCTTTAGAGTTTTAAGGATTTGTTCTCCCCCCTACCTCCAAAACGAATTTAATTTTATCTCTTCAACCTTTCGTAAACTATCCTCA
>JABUQX010069560.1:10000-12500 GCA_015478945.1 Trachelipus rathkii
CTTTGGTTTGCAATGCTGTATTGAATATTTGGGTTAGGACTGCTATGGTGTTAGTTCCTAGATCAGTGGTTCCCAACCTTTTGTAATTCACGGCACCCTATTTAATCCTGTGGAATTTTTGAGGCACACTTGTTACAATAATAATAATAATAATAATAATAATAATAATAATAATAATAATAATAATAATAATAATAATAATAATAATAATAATAATAATAATAATAATAATAATAATAATAATAATAATAATAATAATAATAATAATAATAATAATAATAATAATAATAATAATAATAATAATAGATTTTAAATTTAAAATATATATAAAACATACCTGTTAAAATTGCTGTTTAGAATCGATTAATAATATTAATGGGAAATTTGTGCTTGATGCTTGGAGCACAAATATTGTATGTTAGGTCTGATGTTTGATAACGCAACACGCGTATTTTCCTCAAGATTCAACAATCTATTTCATGTTTTGCATTTTATTGTGACCATTGCAGAGAAAGATTGTTCACAAAAGTATGATGTTGAAAATGGCAAAAGGAAACTTGTGGCTTTTTCTACTAGGTTAGGATACTCCCTAAGCCAAAAAGCAGCCGCTGATAAGTCAGTCTTCTAAAGTTTAATTTTCAGTAAAGAACCAGCGCAGAGATCATTAAATTCGTCTCTTTCAGTGGCTGTAAAATCTAGTTCTTCAGCAATATCTGCTATGTAAAATGGGGAAACAATCCACTCAAGATTCTTAACGGAAAAAGAAGGAAAGTACTTATTTACTGCATCTTGCAATTTTGATAAATGATCAAGAATGAGGTCTTTTAGCTTTTCCTCTCCATTACGTTCCGAAAATTTTGAAAGGGAAGGAAAATTTGAAAACATCACTTTTCTCAATTGCAGACCTCCAAGAAACTACCTTTCTCATGAAACCTTTCATTTTATTGGTTGAAGAAACTACTGTTCCTTGTCGTCCCTGCAATGAAGTATTTAATTCATTTAATTTACTAAAAATATCTGACAGATATGACAGCTGTTAACACCAATCATCATTTTGCAGCAACCTAGAAAATGCATCGTGTTTCTCTTCTCAAAAAAGACTTTTAGTTCTTCTTTGAGTGTGAGAACGCGGTTCAGTACTCTACCACGAGATAACCATCTTACTTCTGTATGTAATAATAATGAAATATATGGTGCATCCATTTCACAACATATTTTTTCAAAGAGTCTACACTTCAAAGGTCTCGATTTAATGTAATTTATCATCTTTACAACCTGATTTATAACTTCACCGAACTGCTCACCACAATTTTTCCCTACTAGCGCTTCTCTCGGCAGAAAGCAGTTAGTTATTATCAATGATCCATTTTCCTGTAAAGCTCGCGCAATAAATCCTTTATACTTTTCTGTCGTTAATGGTGCACCATCAGTACATATTCCACAACAGTCGTTCCATGAAAGACCATGGTTATTGAGATAGGAAGAGACGGAAGCGAAATTATCGGCGCCGGTAGTAGTTGTTTCCAACTCTTTGCAAAACATAAACTGCTCCACGAAATATTTACCGTCAATAAATCTACAGAATCCAAGAAGCTGATTTTTGGCAGTAATATCAGTACTTTCATCTATTTGTAAAGCAAATTTATGATGAGTTTTTATTTTATCTATGACTTGTTCATTTATATTTGATGACATTTCAGATATTCTACGGCTAATAGTATTGTTTGAGAGAGGAACCTTTGAAATTTGATCTCCCGCATCTTGCCCAAGTATGATTTCAACGATAATTTTGCACGCCGGGATAATATCCTCTCCAGTTATATGAGGTTTCATTTTCTTTTCGAGCAGTTCGAACTTTAAACGAAGCTTCGAGAGCAGCGTTACATGTGGTAAATCTCTTCAACATTCTATTACCAACTTTCTCTTGATTTTCTAATAGCCTTGAAAAATATGAGCCGGGTTTCTGGGATACACCTGGGTGCTTCGTAGCAAGATGTCTCTTAAGTTTGCTGGGGACCATGGCTTCATTCCTTAGCGTTTCACCACACACTAAGCACAAATTTTAAAACAAAATGGAAAGCAGTTTTAAATTAACAATAGACATAGACTCATAGACTTATAGAGGTCATAGAGACATAGAGCATCTTGCCGTCTTACGCCTGACAGAGACCTTTGACCTGCAGCGTACGTAATATATATATATATATATATATATATATATATATATATATATATATATATATATATATATATATATATATATATATATATATATATATATATATATATATATAATTAACTTTCAGGAGAGAGGGAGGTTAAAGCCTTTTTAAAGAATTTTTGCCTAATAAATTGAAAACGTAATTTCATTAAAATGGTTAGAGATGTTACAATTAGATTAAAATCACGCGGCACCCCTGACAGATCTCGCTGCACACCTAAGTGCCGCGGCACACCGGTTGGGAATCTCTGTCCTAGATGCTTGAGGTGGATGTTAGAT
>JABUQX010069560.1:17500-20000 GCA_015478945.1 Trachelipus rathkii
AAATATCCAAAAAATCAAAAAAATCACATATTGATTTTTTTTAAAAAAATCAAAAAAATCACCAAAATTGCCATCCCTGATAAGAATTAATGGCTTATGAAATAAATAACGAAACCTGAAATAATTGAGACATGAAGATTTTCTTCTTCGTCTAAAAAGAAATGAAAGGAAAATTTTAATCAGAAAAAAAAGCAACAGAAGGAAATGAAAATCACATTCAAAATAACATTTACAACAATGAGTGTGTAACTGTTCTCTAAAACAACATTTAAGTTACTCAAAAAATTATAAACTGATTCTAGTCAGCAAACAACAAAAACAACAAACACACAACAGAACAATCTTGGCCATCGTTAAAATATAGCATTAGCTCTCTGGATAGCACAATCCTTAATCCAAATATTTTCAGCCCCGAAATATAGAGTTCTTTTGATGACAAAAGTGGAACGAAGCAACTCGAGCAAGGGCTTAACAACTCGCGAGTAATTATCCCACTAGATGGCGCTGCATGAAGAAAGAGGGCGCCAAAATCACTTACGTATTCGAATGCGTAATTACTTTATCTGTAGCTTTCTATTAAATTTGGAATAATAATTTTAAACATTAATGACTTCGTTAGGCTTTTAAGATTTAATTAGAGAATACATAATTCAAAATGGAACGAAATATTAAATAATAACAAGAGTTAATTACACGTGTAAAAGCGAAAATTGTTAAAGCTTATGAGAAATTGGCTTAAGATTAGCAATAAAATATACGGTTATATGTTAATTTAAAGCTAATTTTAGTGCAAATGTAAACCGTTGTTTTTGCTTAAATGACAATATCAAAAAGATATGATAAATTTACTGCCTTTCAGATTTATTATTATGAATACCCTTACATGTCATTTTTATGTCATTTGTATGTTACTTGCATATTCGCATTCACAAATCGAAATGTCATTCATTACTCCAATCTTCATTAAAATATGGTGGTGGATAAAAATTTAAGTATTCATATCAAACCATAAACTGATGCACTAATATATGTCTAAGGGGATCTGTCCATGTTAAACTGACCCTTGAGTACTGAAAAATTTATAACATATTGTTAAGCATCATAAGCTTATAATATATAATATATAGTATATATATATATATATATATATATATATATATATATATATATAATATATAATATATATAATATATAAATATATATATATATTATATATATATATAATATATATATTATCAATATTATATATATATATATATATACATCTCCTGTCCAAAAAGTAAGTTTACTGAATATCCCATGAACGACTGAGTAAGGGTAGCTCCTCCGTGACGTATACGAGTGGGTAGCTAGTTACCTAGGATACATATCCATACCAGTTTTAATCCACGTTACGTTTTTGCACTACATCCTTTTGTGTATGGGCGTGTTTTCTATCTCTGTTACGTTTTTTGCGTGACAAGTAAATATTGAACAGTCGGCTTACTATTCAAGAATTCTGTTTGAAACGTTAACAAATCTGCCCGGAGATATTTGCTTCTTTAAGAGCGAAGTTTTGGATGCGCACTCATTGCGACTATGGTTTTTTAAGTGACACAAAGCTTTTCAAAGAGGGCCGAGAAAATATTGAAGACGACCCTCGTTGTGAAGAACCAATCTCGTCAAAAACGATGAAAATGTGGAAGTTGTTTAGAGTTTGATAGAAGAGACCGCCGGCTCATGTTAGAGTGATTTAAGATAGAAAACTGGTTTCGATAAAATGCACGTCAGTTAGAACTTAACGAACCATTGCACTATGCGAAATTTGTGCAAATACTATGTGCCGAAGCCTTGTTCTGTGGAGCAAAGAATGCGAAGCATGGGCTCAACTTTGGTTCGATTTACTTGAAAGACACTCGAAATGGAGCAACCAAACATTACATTTTGGTAAGAGTAATCACACAGGCCACGCGATAGAATCGTGGGTTTTAGTACGATCCGAAACCAAACGGCAAAGTGCGGAATGGCACAAAAAATTATTCTCGCCCGATGTAAGCACGTATGAGCAAAGTCCAAGGTGAAGAACACTGATTTATTGTATCTTTTTCGGACAGCCCGTGGTATTGTGCACGAAAGGAATTTTGTATCCTTTAGGACAGCCAGTTCAGTCACGTCTTTTACAAAGATGTCTTGGAACGACTTCGAAACTAGTTCAGCGAATCAGAACAGCCATTGCAGTCGATTGAGTGCTGCACCACGATAACGCGCCATCTCACACTGCGCTCTCAATTATAGAATTTCTGGCGAAGAAAAACATTCAAGTACTTACACATCCTCCATACAGCTCAGATCTAGCTCCGTGCGATTTCTACCTCTTCATTAAGTTGAAAATGAAGTTGAAGGGTCATCATTTTGGGACGATAGAAAACATAAAAAAATACTGTAACACGTGAACTAAACACACTTCAGGAAAATGATTTAAGGTACTGCTATGAACAGTAGAAGAAACATTGGAATCGTT
>JABUQX010069560.1:25000-28949 GCA_015478945.1 Trachelipus rathkii
AAATGTATTGCTCTACTACTTAAACATGAAACAATATAATCCATATCTTTTCTCTTATTCCCTCTTCGCCTCACTCTCAAGAAAAGGACAAAAGCATCAATTCCTAATGTTCGTGAATGGTGTGTATATCACATTCCCTAATCTATCTTTGGCAAATTCCCATCAACTGCTGAGTTGGCCTTGTATTGGAGCTTTCTACATATTATGCAATCTTTTAAAATCTTCTTAATACTTCTTACTTGCTCCAATGATATAGTACTTCTCTCTTAAAGCATTTAAAACTGTTTTGTTTTTCCTAAATATGTCCCATTAATTCTATGGTAACTGTCTCAATTAGTTACATTGTTAACATGACTATCTTGGCAAAAGTAATTGGATGTTTTAAAATCATATGAATGCATCATTCAGATTTTTATTCCTCCCACCTACTCTTAATATTCCATTATCATCTATAAATGGTAAGAATTTTGCCAAAATGTGCCTCTTTGGTAAGGCTTCTTTCTTTTTTATTTTGTATTGTGTATCATGAAATTCTTTATTTTGTACATATTTGTAAAAGCCTTTTCTGCATTTTTTAATTCTGTGATTGTCATAGCACCTTTATTCCAGGCTTTTTTATGCAAATTTTCTTTAACTCTTAAAATCCATGCTACCTTTGTTTTTAATTTCATCCAATCTGAGACAGAATGTATGAGCTTGTCTGTTGAGCTTTCTTGGAGTTGGTATTGGCCCATCACTGGTTTACATTTTTATTAATTTCTCATCCAAATTTTCACTATCAATCTAATTTATTTTTCCTTTATTTGCTCAGGCCCATTGAGCTTTGTCTTTGTACAAAAATTCTGGACCAAGCTCCATAGTTTATTGTTCAAAAACTCATTAACAGATTCCCTTTACTTGCTATATCTGCTACATTTAGCTTATCCTGGATATAAATTCCATTGGCTTATATCTGTTTGTGATCTGATATAGTTAACTCTATTGTGTACAAATCTTTTAAACCTTTTTGATTCATTTTTGATATATTGTAAAACAATTTCACTATCTATCCAGAAATACTCTTGGCTTATTTTCATATCTAATTCATCTTTTAAAATTTGGTGTATGTTAGCTGCTAATTTTGCTGCACTTAATTCTATTCTTGGTATAGTTAACATCAAATTTTTATTTAATGGTATCAATCTTGTTTTAGATAACACCAATGAACAATATATTTCATTATTCTCTCCAATGAACCTTATATATGCTACTGCTGCATATGCAATTTGTGAGAACCATTCTGAAAAAGTAAGTAGTTCACACTTATTTATACTTTAGACAATTTTTGGATATATGGCCTAAGGAACTGAAAGATCAATTAGCTTATTAATCATCACTTAGCCATTTTATGTAACTTTTTTTTATGTCTGATGGAATTTCATCATCCCAGTTAACCTTTTTATCGCATAAATTTTGAAAGATCTTCTTAGCTACTATTAGCACTGGGCTTATAAATCCCAGTGGATCATATATGGAAAAAATGCAACTGAGTATACTTCTTTTTGTCAATTCTTTATTTTGTATATCTACCCTAGCTTTCATTAAATCTTTTTCTGGGTCCCAACTTAAGCCTAATACCTTTTGTGAAGGTAATTCATCTAAGGATAAGTTTATTAACTTTAAAACTTTAACTTTAAAACTTTGGTTTGAAATATTTTCCTAAAAATTTTTCTTTGAATCTCTAAGCTACTTGATGCAGATAAAACCACTAATCTTTTAAAATTTCTTTAAAACTTCTTATTAAACTGCTACAGCCTCTTTTCTGATTTCACAGACTTTAAACAATCATCAACATAGAAATTTCTAAGTATGGTATCTTTGGCTAACTTACTGAATTTTTCTGCTTCAATTACATGTGTAGTTTGCTTCAAAACATAATTTGCAATTGAAGGTGTGCTCAACACTTCCAATTTGAACTTTAACATCTATATATTCTTCTGGAGTTTTATCTAAATTACTATTTGGGAACCATAAGAAGCGCTGATAATCTTTATCTTTGTCAAGTACCTGTATTTGATAAAACATCTTCTCTATATCTGCTATGAAAGCATATTTCTCTTTTCTGAACCTTAAAAGGATGCCTTGTAGGTTAGAAATATAGTCTGGGCCTGTGAGTAAACTATTATTTAAAGAAATACCATTGTATGGCAAAGCTGCATTAAATACTACTCTCAATTTTTTCTTTTGTGGATGGATTACACTATGGTGTGTTAAATAGAATCTGTCATTGTTTAATAATTCATGTTTCTCAACTTTTTCTGCAAAATTAAGTTTTAACATTTCATCTATGTTATCACATATTGTACAAAATATTCTTTATCCTTCAAAAATTTAATTTTTTAATGAATACAATTTTGCTAAAGCTTGATTTTTGTTTTATTAGGAAAATGCTGATTTTCTTTTTTTTAAATGGTAAAACCAAGCTGGAAATTTACCTGTAATTGTTCTTTGTAATGTATTTTCAACCTTATTTTTCCACCTTTGATCTTCAACACTGTCACAGACTTGTTCAGGATTCTTTTCAGAAAACTCTCTTAAGCAATATTTTTCAAACATATCATCATCTTCTTCTTGTATTTGTGTTTTATGACATCTTAAACTCATGAATGCTGGTATACCATCTGGTGTCGAACCTTGAAGCCCATCCAAATGAATACTTAACTGCAAAGGGATAGTTATAATGACCTTCTACTACTTCAATGGGTTTTAACAATTTACTTTGATTCATTCCTATTAATAATCCAATTTTTGATTTTATGAAGTTGAAGGGCACATGATTTAAGTATTCTAATCCATTTATATCTTTGATAGATGGACTCTCTTCCATTTTAAAGGGCCATTTTTCTTTACAATATATATTATTTATGGTTTCAGATTTCCTCATCTCAATATCATAAATTTCTAGATTATTTAAAATGTATGTTTTTATCTTATGTTGCCCATACATAGTAGTTATATCTATATCTTTCTGAGGTTTCATATATGACATACCTAGTTCTGCAGCTAAATTTAAGTCCATAAAACATGCTGATGAATATGTATCTAAACCCATGTATGTCTTAATTACTTTATCTTTACCTTTAAGCTTAATTTTAACTGGCACTGCAGGATAAAATAGCTTTCTATTACTTACTTTTGTTTGAAAGGTTTTTGCTTCATTACTTCCTGATTCTTTTGGCTCTACTTTCTTATCTTTATCTTCTAAATTTACAGTGAGTGCTGCTTGGGTGAGGGGTTTGAGCCATCTTGCTCTTTCTTTGTTAAACTGGTACTATCTTTTTCTCTATGCAGAAATGTTAGATGTTGCTTATTACATTTTTCACATTTTTCTGGTCTTTTACAGTTATTACTAAAGTGATTTGATCTGACACATTTAAAGCATAATTTATTGTCTTTAACCCTGCTCAGGTATTTCATCTTGGCTTTGTTTTTCTAGAATTTTGCATTTATTTATACTATGATTGTCTTTTTTACAAAAATTGCAAAACTGTGATTTATTATTATTATAATTACTACTATTATTATTATTATTATTCCATTTATTATTATTAACATTTTTATTTATTTCTATGGTCATTATTATTTTCTTTTGTATAAAGTGACTTACTTTTTTCACTTTGTAATTTTGTTTGTTTGGGCTTTGTACCAATACCAGTTCCTCAAATAGAGGTGTATTCCATTGAATCTTGCTTCTTTGTTCCACAACCATAAACTTGTAAATGTACTAAAATTTACCTTTTATTTTCTTCATACATACTATCTAACTTTAATTTTTCTCCACTTATCACTGGTGCTTTGTAGGGAAGGTTTTTAATCTATTTCTATAAATAATCACCGTAGAAAATCATTTCATTGTGAACGGACTGCAGAGAAGCAGAAGTGTATGAGGTAATTCATCGATCTCGATACG
>JABUQX010069561.1:0-2500 GCA_015478945.1 Trachelipus rathkii
AGGAGAGATTCGATGACTTAGCATTATAGCATAGCGGTGCCGGAGGCTGCCCTTTTCTCGAACGGCAACTTCAACTATCTATTGAAAAATATTTCACAGTGGGCTAGCTCCCATGGCTTTCATTTTTCTCCCACCAAAACTCAGCAGTGCTTTTTAAGAAAAAGGGAATCGAAGAACTTGCCACCTTCTTCCAGCGAACCTAACGTTATATGGTTCGCCCATTCGTGTAACTTCACAAGGTCAAATTTTGCTAGGACTCATTCCTAGATGACCACGTTAGCATATGCAACCGCATATTAAACACCCTAAAAACAACTTGTCATCAGCACCCTTGACCTGTTACGTCATCTCGCCTCAAAATCTTGGGGTGCTGAACGCAAAATCCCTTTTACGTCTTTACGTAGCCCTAACCGATCGAAACTGGATTATGGCTGCTGCAATATTATGGTCAGGCCTCCTCCACAACACCTGCTGAAGCCTGTTACGATCCGGGCAGTCAAACGAAGCGATCGTATACTCCACTGGAGCTTTTCGATCGTCCCCCAGGGTGAGCCCCTTGAAGTTGAATCCAATGTGATGCCACTGCTCATCTTCGAAGAGAATAAATACATGTGTACACAGTTATCTTCGTTTTTCAACGCCGCAATAACCGTCTGCCTCTGACACCGGATTCTGGCAGTGAGGTACCTCAGAATGCCTAACTTACTGGCCATTTGGCAAAGACGGGTTCATACACATCTGTTAAATTTCTCAACATCCCCTTTTCAAAAGGTTGCTGCTTCTCTTTTTTTGACGAAAGGGTACACACCGTTGGCTATTTTTTCCCTCTCCCTACCGATTTGCTTGGCTCTGACACGTCTCTCTCCAGAATCTAGGCCATCCTGCTGCCCTGTTAAAAGCATCATTTCTGTCTGCACGCCGCAGGTTCACGATGAATTTAATGCCAGTGTTTACTGGACGGGCTCTAAAATAGGGGACAGTGTGCGGCGCTTCTGCTGGGGTCTTTCCTGTACCGGGCAACCTCTTCCCATAACCCTTCCCCGGCTTAATGCTTCAATTTTACAGCAGAGTTAACGGCTATAAATGATTGCCCTTTTCTCGGAATTCTAATTTGCCTTAAACCAAGATCACTCATAATGTCAGTTTATTCAGACTCGCCTTAGCGCGCTGCAGGCCACTTAAAACCCCTTATTTCTAAAAACGCAATGGTATCGAGGCTTGTGGCAACAATTCCTTCGAACATTCTCGGCACTCCCGTAAAGAAAGCAAATTATTTTATGTGGACTCCTCTCATGTAAGGGGTACTGGCAATCGAAATCGCTGATAAGAGGAGGCCAATGGCCGCCTCCTCTTCTCGGAGTTGTTCCAAGGGTACCTCCCGGATGCCATTCGACAAGGCCGCCTCGCCATCAACTGATTACTATCCTGCTCTCGGACGGGGCTTTCCGATCTTGTTGGCAAGAGTGCTGGAGGAGTGATCGGCGGGGAAAGGAAACTTAGAAACATGAAAGCCCAATATCGGTGAGTGGGTCTTCCTCCCACAGACGCAAAGGCGCTTACAATGAGGTGATACTTGGCACGCCTCCGTATTGGCCACACTAACATGCACGTCACAGTCACTATTAGTGTCACGTGACGCGCTCCTCCCATTTGCAATTTTGCCGTCGCCACCACGCAAATCTGTTCATGCATATCTTCATTGATTGTCCCAAACTGGACCCCATTGCGCTGTCGTTATTCTTCCTACTTTACGGTCCATAACACCGCTGTTCTAAAAGATTCATCCCATTCTTATCTGAATCTTCCATTTTAGGCAGTAACACTATTTCTTGTATCTTCAAGAAGTGAATATTCTTTATAGCATTTGATTTTATTATGTAATCTTAAGACTATTAACAATGCAAGGATAAAATTTTATTTAGTAAAGATAAAATTTTCTTTAGTATTTTTCTATCTTTTCTGAGTTAATCTTAACTGCACCAATCAAATCTTTTTTTGACATTTGAAACATGTATATGACAGGGCCCTCCCATGGTGCTGATTTTTTCAGCCCAGTGTGGCCGCTTCATTGTGAGCCGTGGTGGGTCCTGTACACTAACTCAAAAAAAAAAAAAAATAAAAAAAATATATATATAATATATCTATAAAAATATATCTAATATTTATATAGATATATATATATATATATATATATATATTATATATATTATATATATATATATATATATATATATATATATACAGTATATATATATATATATATATATATATATATATATATATATATATAATATATATATATATATATATATATATATATATATATATATAAAAAATGCGTTAAGGTGAGTTTTTTTTTTTTTTTTTTTTTTTTTAAATTGCGATTTCAAATTTGAATAATATAATAACTTTTTTTTTACTCCTTTTAAAATGACCAATAATTACTTATTTATTATATTAGTTAATTACTTATTTTTATAAATTTATTATTAATTATTAT
>JABUQX010069561.1:7500-20849 GCA_015478945.1 Trachelipus rathkii
AGCATTTTCCAGCATTCCAGAACCCGTAGAATTTATCTGGAAAATCTGGAATGGGTATATATTGGCTTGTGGCTTCGGCCTAGTAATCAAGATCAACTATTTTTATACTTAACAACTTTTTCAGGAATTTCTGCGATATAATTTTGTTAACCGCAGATTTTTATTTCGGAGTCTGGCGGTGTGGGAGATGGCCCGTGGTGTGAAAGTCCGGAGAGGGCAGGAAAATGGACTGCCAAATAATCGAGTAAGCCTGAGCCTTTAATCGTTCGAGACGTTTTCATCACGCTAAGTTTGCTCGAACGGTATTTCCCGCCTCTTATGATCGGATCAAATTTTTTTGCATGCAGATTATTCGTCACGTTGACTTTATCATCACTCCCTTCGTCAGGTGCATCCTATCGACGGTAGACGAATGGCACTTGTATTTTAATTTTATTCCTTTGTCTTGAAAAGCGAAATGACCTTTTAAACATCTGTTTCCCATAAATTCTAATTTGCGAGACCGAGAGGCTGGGGGAGCAGGGGAAACAATACATTTCAGTCTACATAATGTAAGATAGGTGTGTGAGATTACTTGAGAGGGCTGTAATAGGAGGTTGTTGTGAGATGGGGGAGCTGGGTGAGTGGAGACATGACACAGTGTACAAACACACGAAGGCGGGTACACACAGCACACACGAGCGACGACAAGCTACAGCACCACGTAACAGCACACACGAGAGTGGTAGTTAATACACGGGGTACATACGTATAAATATATAGTAATAGTAATGAATAGCTTAGGTATATATATATAATATAGATATATATATATATTAATTATATATATATATTATATTATATTTAATATATTAACTTATATATTATATATATTATATAATTATATATATATTAATATATAATATATAGATAAATATATATATAATATATAATAATATTATATATAATATATATATATATAATAGTAAGAAATAATAATATATATGTACGGGTAGTGGAGGTATAGAGTAAGGGTAGGTAGGGTAGTATATAGTGTACATTATATCCATATACGATACGCATCCATCGCGCTCGTGCATACACACACACACACACAGCTATAGATCGGTAAAACTTTATATATAGTATATATATATATATATATATAGTATTAAATATATATATATAATATATATATATAGTATATATATATATATTTATATATAGTATATATATATTAATAGGTATATATATATATATAATATATATATAATAATATATTATAAGCTATATATATATATATATATTATATACTATAGTTATATATATATAATTAGGCCTCACACAGACACACACCACCACAACACATATATATATATATATATATATATAATAATTATATATATATATATATATATTATATATATATATATATATTATATAATATTATATAATTACTATATATATATATATATATATATGATATATATATAGGTTAATGTATATCCATATTACGAAGCATACAAACACACAGGGCATACACACACACCACCACACACACACACACACACAGAATATTATATATATATAATATATATATATATATATATATATATATATATATATTTATTTTTCTACTATAGAAAGTATAAATTTAAATATAATATATATTATATATATATATATATATATATTATATATAGGTTAATTATAATCCATATACGAACACATACAAACACACAGGTATATACACCTATCATATAAGTTATCATTACTGTTGCCTGTGTTAAAATGTAGTGAGCACCCCATGGGGGGATGCTGGCCCCGTCAAACATTGAATATTGACGTAGAAGGCTGAAACTTGGCATACACCTATCATATAATGTATTATTGCTGAAACCAGAGTTAAATTATGTTGAGCACCCCAGGGGGATGCTAGCCCCTAAAAACTTGAATATTGACGTAGAAGGATGAAACTAGGTATACACCTATCATATAAGGTATCATTGCTGAAACCAGTGTTAAATTGTAGTAAGTGAGCACCCCATGGGGGATGCTGTCCCCACAAACCTGAAATACCTGGCATAGAACGGACGAAACTTGGTATACATCTTTCTTATAATGTATCTAAGATAAAAAAAAAAAAAAAAAAAAAAAAAAAAAAAAAAAAAAAAAAAAAATTAAAAAATTTAAAAAATTTAAAAAAATTTTAAAAAAATTTAAAAAAAAATTAAAAAAAAAAAAAAATTTAAAAATTTAAAAAATTTAAAAAAATTTTAAAAAATTTTAAAAAAAAAAAAAAAAAAAAAAAAAAAAAAAAAAAAAAAAAAAAAAAAAAAAAAATTAAACATTTTTTTAATTCTTTTTAAGTTTATAACTAAAAAATTTACGTTTTTTATATAAATCAAATACCCTCCAGAGCCTCTGGAGCCTCTTGAGCCTCTTTATCCTCCCCAGCATCCTCAGCCTCCCCTCCCTCTCGCCCATCCCCATCTACGATCTGTTGATTCATGTCATATTTTGTATAACATAACACCACAAACTTTTATTATTTTTGTTTTATAGGCTTTAAAAAAATTTGTTTTACGAAATGTTTTACGGCTTTTCATATTTATAAACTTAAGAAAATTTGGGTTTTTACATAGCCCGAAACCTGTAAATCAGTACAATCAAAACCACCCACCCCCTCCTCCCATCCCTACCCAAATCCTGGATATTTATACACATTAACATAGTAATATTAACAAATTTTATCGATAACCTTTGTCTAATTATTTCATTACTGCATCAATGAATAAAATGCTAACGATTAACAAAGATCCATACCTTACACAACAATAAAGTAACTAACATTGAGTGCAGAACGGAACCTACTTACACTTTTTCTAACATTTCACTGATATTTTTTACATTAACATTAGTAATATTACAACAAAAATTTTATCAAACCTTGCTAAAATATCATACTGATCAATGAATTATTGCTAACGTAACAAAGTTTTCACATCAATAAAGGCAAACATAGCATCACCTAACTACGAATATAAACATACATTCATTTACCTAGCACTCTTAAACAGGGCAATTAAACAGTTAACATTAACAAAATTCCAAACTTAACAACACAGTAAAGTAATTAACATTGAGCGCAGAACGTAAACTACTTACACTTTTTCTAAACATATCACTGATATTTTACATTAACATAGAACATTTAACAAAAATTTATTATAACCTTGTCTAATTATCATAATGATCAATGAATATATGCTAACGTACACAAAGTTTTCATATTAAAAAGCAAACATAGGATCATATGAACTAACGAATATAATGTACACTCAAAATCCTAACACATCTTATACACGAATAAGCAGTCAACACATGAACAAAAGGTTCAATACTAACAACTGTAACGTGAACTAACATATGCATACAATACGTTAACTTATTCACACTTTTTCAAAACATATCTCTAAACATATCAGAATTTATCCTTCCACGATCTAGGATCTATCGCATCTATTGATTCTATTGATCTATTGATCTATTGATTCAAGTCAGATTTGGATAAACATAACACAAAAAAAAAACTTTTATTTATTTGTTTTTGTTTTCTTTAAAAACATTATGTTTTTACTAAAAAATTTATTTATATTTGTTTTATTTCTTTAAACATTTCTTTTGTTTTTACTAAAATTTCTTCATTTTATGCTTTATTAACGTAAAAATTTGCCATGTTGGTTTACATACCCCTAAAAACAGGTAAATCAGTAAATTCAGTAAATCAGTTAAATCAGTAAATCAAACTGCCTTCCAGACACCTTCCATGATCTATTGATCTATGGATTCAAGTCATATTTTGTATTAACATATTCTCAAAAACTTTTATTATTTTTTTTTTTTTGTTTTCTTTAAACATTATGTTTTACTAAAAATTTATTTATTTTGTTATTTTCTTTTAAACATATTTTGTTTTTACTGAAAAATTTATTCTTTTTATGTTATAACTTAAAATTTTTGCATTTTTACATACCCTAAGCAGTAAATCAGTAATCAGTTAATCAAACCACCCACTCTATCCTCCAACCCATTCGTGATCTATTGATCTATGATCTATTGATCTACTGATCTATTGATCTATTGATTCAAGTCATATTTTTATTAAATTGCTATGTTTTACATACCCTAAAACGTTGTTGTAGTTGATAAATATATCAAACGTTCAAGTTAAATGAAAATATACAACAATTTTTCAAACATATCTCTAAAATATTAATGGTTAACTTTTACATTAACATGTAATATTTGAAAAACTAAACAAAATATATTCTCATCCTAGCCAAACTTGCCATTAAAACAGCATTCAGTTAACAAGGGTACTAAAGTAGAAGTTTCCAACCTACCAGCAGAAGTCGCCATAGCAAGCTCGATTCTTTACTATACACCACACATGTACACCATCACACACACACCACACCATCACACACACACAACACACTCACAATAAGTATAGACACTCTTTACTTAATACTTAGCCTGGCAATCATCGTACTAACTTACTGATCACATGACTGCTATTTCTTTGATGTCAAGCAAATGTGTAACATTTTCTAAACCTTGTTCGGAAGACATTACATTTTTCACATGGTTAATATAAACATTTTCGTTTTTGTTATGGTATTTTTCTTTACGTTTCTATTTATTCCTATATTTATTTGTTAAAAGTTATTATCTTACTTATTATTTATAGTTTTTGTATTTTATTTTTATTTTTTTTTATTTAAAATAATCTATATTTTTTAAAAAACTATTCTATTTTTGCTTATTCTATTTTAAAACATTGTTGTTTTAACTAAGAAATTTATTTCATTTTCATGTTTTTATAACTTAAAAAATTTTGCGGTTTTTACATACCCTAAAGCTGTTAAACAGCTAAATTCAGTAGGATCAACACCCCACCCCCACCCCCTACCCTTCCATGATATATTGAGTTATGATCTATTGATTCAAGTCATTTCGAGTATCATTTTGAGGAAAACATATCATAAAAATAAAGTTCTTTATACACTGATCAACGAATATATGCTAAAGTAACAAAGTTTTCCCATTAATAAAGCCTAACATAACATCACCTGAACTAAGAAAAATAATGGTACGAAACAACAAACCTAGCATACCTTAAGCACGAAATAAACAGCTATCATCAACAAAGTTCCACACTTAACAACATTAAAGTAACTAACATAGCATTAACAAAAACGGTAAACCTATTCACCCACTTTCTTCAAGCACGATCTCTTAACATCACCAATGTTAATTACATTAACATTGTAATATTTAACAAAATTTACATAACCTTGCTAATTATCATACAGACCTACGCATATATGCTACCTGTAACAAATTTTTTACATTAATAAAGCTAACAAAACATAACCTGAACTTAGAATATTAATGAACAACGACAAACCTAACATACCTTCACGTTATGAATAATCTGCTAACGTTCACAAAGTTCGATACTTATCAAAGGTAAGTAGCTAACAGGACATACAAAAACTCAATGTATCCCAACTTTTCCAGCATACCAGCAACAGCTAAAGCCGTATTATCTAACAAAAATCCCTTAACAAAATAACCAATCTTATCAAAGATTACAAACATCTTGAAAACTATGAATTGACACTACCTTCATCAAAATGCAACTCATATCAAATATAACATTATTTTGAACTATGAATAAACGTATAACATTAGCAAAATTCTCGGATAAGCCTAACATTACTCAGCAAAGAAACTTAACCTATACCCATATTATTATTATTATTGATTATTATTATTAGTATATTATATTATTATTTATTATTATTATTATTATTATTATTATTATTATTATTTTATTATTATTATATGCATTTTCATTATTATTATTTATTATTATATCAAGCTATATAGTGTATATGAACATAAACAAAACCTAACAATTCATACACACACACACACCACACACCACACACACACTCACGCACACACAATAATTATAGACACTTTACTTGAAACACGAGACTGGCAATCGCCGTACTAACTTACTGATCACATGACTGTTATTTCTATGATGTCAAGCAGATGTGTAACATTTTCTAAACGTCACTGGAAGACATTTACATTTTTCACATGTTTAATATAAACATTTCGTTTTTGTTATGTATTTTCTTTTACGTTTTTATTATATTTTATATTTATATTTGTTAAATTTATTTATTATTTAGTTATTTTAGTTTTATTATGTTATTTTATTTATTTAAAATAATCTATATTATTTTTTTTAAAAAACTTTTACTTATTTTTTGCCATAATTTATTAAAAACATTTAATGTTTTTACTATAAAAATTTATTTATTTTGTTTTATTTGCCCTTTAAACATTATTTTTTTACTTAAAAAAATTATTCTTTTTACGTTTTATTAACTTAAAAATTTTGCCATTTTACATACCTTAAAGCCAGTAAATCAGTAAATCAGTAAATCAAACCACCCACTCCATCCATCCACCCTTCTATGATCTATTGATCTATTGATCTATTGATCTATTGATCTATGGTCATATTTTGTATAACATAACATAAAAATAAAGTTTCTTTATTACACTGATAACGAAGTATATAGCTAACGCTAGCATAGTTTTTCCTATTATTAAAGCTAACATAACATAACCGAAACTAAGAATATAATGTACAACCAGCCAAACCTAGCATACCTTAAGAACACGAATAATTCAGCTAACATTCAACAAAGTTCCATACTTAACAACAGTAAAGTAACTAAACATAACATACAAAAACGTAACCTATTCACACTTTGTCAAGCATATCTCTAACATATCAATGGTAATTTTACATTAACATTGTGTAATATTAACAAAAATTTATCATAAACTATATATTTTTTTTTAAAACTTTTATTTATTTTCTTATTCTGTTTAAAACATTTGTTTTAACTAAAATTTATTTCATTTTATGTTTATAACTTAAAAAATTGCATTTTTACATACCTTAAAGCGGTAAATCAGTAAATCAGTTAATCCAAACTACCCACCCCACCCTCCTACCCTTCCATGACCTATTGATCTATTGATTCTATTGATCTATTGATCCAAGTCATTTCGAGTATCATTTTGAGGGAAAACAAAACATAAAAATAAAGTTCTTTTATACCAGCTGGATCAACGAATATATTGCTTACGTTAGCAAAAGTTTCCCATTAAATAAAGCTGACATAACATCCCTGAACTAAGAATATTAATGGTACAACAACAAAACCTAGCATTACCTGTAAGCACGAATAAACAGCTAACATCACCAAAGTTCTACACTTAACAACAGTAAAGTAACTAACATAAACATACAAAAACGTAACCTATTCACACTTTGTCAAGCATAACTCTAACAGATCAATGTTATTTTACATTAACATTGTAATATTTAACAAAGATTTAGCGTATAGCCTTGTCTAATTATCATACAGACCTACGGAATATATGCTAACGTAACAAATTTTTTACGATTGAATAAAGCTAACAAAACATAACCTGAACTTAGAATATAATGTACAACACAAACCTACGATACCTCACGTTATGAATTAATCTGCCTAACATGTCACAAAGTTCGATACTATATCAAAGGTAAAAGTCAGCTTAACCAAACACATACAAACTACAATGTATCCCAAACTCTTTCCAACATACCAGCAACAAGCTAAAGCAGTAATCTAACAAAACTCCCTCAAACAAATGACCCAATCTATCAAAGACTGCCAACATCTTGAACTATGAATTGACACTACCTATATCAAAATGCAACTCATATCAAATATAACATTATTTTGAACTATGAATTAAAGTATACATTAGCAAAATTCTCGGATAAGCCTAACAATACTCAGCAAAAACTTAAACCTATACCCAAAATTCTAACACAATATAGTCAGTTAACAACCAGTAATATCTAACGAAACTTATCATTTATCTTATTAAAATCAGTTTTTACATTTTCACAGTTGTTCATAGTAATTATTTAAACAAAACGTAACAGAAATTTAAACATATTATTATATTATTATTATTATTATTATTATTATTATTATTATTATTATTATTATTATTATTATTATTATTATTATTATTATTATTATTATTATTATTATTATTATTACAACATACATCTTACAACACCAATAACCGCATTCGACCCCACCCCATACTTCGCCATCAGGCTCACAACTAGGACATAGGTCGGTAAAATGCTCTCTTGAGAGGGTGGATACAAAAAACGTGAGAAACATGTCATTCAAAGGCGTGTGAAAAAGATAATTAGCTTTGGAGGGGAATAAACAAAGAACGGGTATCAATTACATGAGCATCTGTTGCTTTGTTCTGACAATGATATGAATTCGGTTACAACATCTGTTACATGAAGGGTAAAAATTGCGATGCGTACAAACATGTATGCAAACACAAACACACACACACACACACACACACACACACACATAAATATATATATATATATATATATATATATATATATATATATATATATATATATATATAAAAGTATATAATATATATATATATATATATATATATATAAGAATAATAAAAACTAAAAAGAAAATAATAAGAAAACGAAATGTTTATTCTAAATATATGAAAAAATAAAATAATCGTAAAAAGATAATAATATTAAAGCTGATAACGTGAAGATCTTTATATTAATATCTTACAAATTGTTAAAATATATCTTATTATTAAACCAATATTTACTAACTCGTCAATATATATATATATATATATATATATATATATATATATATATAATATATATATATATATATATAAATATATATATATATATATATATATAAATTATATATATATTATATAATATATATATATCTTTATTTAAATCTACAACATAAGTATCTATAAAATATATTATATATATATAAAGGAAGGAAGAATAAAAAAACTAAAAGAAAATAGATAAAAAACGAAATGTATTAAGTAAAGTGTCAATAATTATTGTGTGTGTGTGTGTGTGTGTGTGTGTGTGCTGTTTGTGTTTGCATATGTTTTTTGTACGCATCGCAATGTTACCCTTCATGTAACAGATGTTGTAACCGAATTCATATCATTGTCAGAACAAAGCAACAGATGTTTATGTAATTGATACCCGTTCTTTGTTTATTCCCTTCCAAAGCTAATTATCTTTTTCACACGCCTTTGAATGACATGTTTCTCACGTTTTTTGTATCCACCCTCTCAAGAGAGCATTTTACCGACCTATGTCCTAGTTGTGAGCCTGATGGCGAAGTGGTCGCATGCGTTATTGGTGTTGTGAGATCTATGTGTGGAAATAATAATAATAATAATAATACATAATAATAATTAATAATAATAATAATAATAATAATAATAATAATATATAATAATAATAATAATAATAATAATAAAATAATATAAGTAATAATCAATAATAGATAATATTTAATTTCTTGTTACCGTTTTTGTTAAATATTTACTATGATAATATAAAATTAACACTGATTTAATATATAAAGCATAAGTTCGTAAGATATTACTGTGTTAAAAAAACCTGGGGGGGATTTTTAAAAAATTTTTGTTGGTTAAAGGGAATTTTTTTTTGGGGTATAGGTTAAGTTTTTGCTGAGTAATGTTAGGCTTATCCGAAGAGGGGGGCATTGTTGCTAAATGTATACGTTTATGTCATAGTTCAAAATAATGTTGTATTTTGATATGAGTTGCATTTTGATATAGGTAGTGTCATTTCATAGTTCAAGATGTTGGGATCTTTGATAGATTGGTCACTTCACTTTGTTAAGGGATTTTTTTAGATAATACTGCTTTAGCTGTTGCTGGTATGTTGGGAAAAGTTGGGATACATTGAGTTTTGTATATCCTGTTAGCTACTTTACCTTTGATAAGTAGTGAATTTTGTGAATGTTAGCAGATTATTCATATGTGAGGTATGTTAGGTTTGTCGATTTGATACCATTATATTCTAAGTTTTTTAGTAGCATTATATTAATTGTTAAAAAAAATTATACGTTAACATATATTCGTAGGTCTGTATGAATAATTAGACAAGGTTATGATAAATCTTTGGTAAATTAGTTTACAATGTTAATGTAAAATTAACATTGATCTGTTAGAGTTAGCTTGACAAAGTGTGAATAGCTTACGTTTTTGTATGTTTTATGTTTAGTTACTTTTACTGTTGTAAAGTGTAGAACATGGGATGTTAGCTGGTTTATTACGGCTTAAGTATGCTTAGGTTTGTTGTTGTACATTATATTCTAGTTCAGGTTGATGTTATGTTAGCTTTATTAAGGGAAAACTTTGCTACGTTAGCATATATTCGTTGATCAGTGTATAAAGAACTTATTTTTATGTTATGTTTATCCAAAATGATACTCGAAATATGACTTGAATCAATAGATCAATAGATCAATAGATCAATAGATCATGGAAGGGTAGGAGGGTGGGGTGGGTAGTTTGATTAACTGATTTACTGATTTACTGCTTTAAGGTATGTAAAAATGCAAATTTTTTAAGTTATAAACATAAAATGAAATAAATTTTAGTTAAAACAAAATGTTTTAAACAGAATAAGCAAAAATAAATAAAAGTTTTTAAAAAAATATATAGATTATGATAAGTTTTTGTTAAATATTACAATGTTAATGTAAAATTAACATTGATCTGTTAGAGTTATGCTTGACAAAGGTGGATAGGTTACGTTTTTGTATGGTTATGTTAGTTACTTTTTACTGTTGTTAAGTGTGGTACTTTGTTTAATGTTAGCTATTTATTCGTGCTTAAGGTATGCTAGGTTTGCTGTTGTACATTATATTTCTTAGTTCAGGTGATGTTATGTTAGCTTTAAATTAATAGGAAAACTATTGCTAACGTGTAGCATATAATTCGGATCAGTGTATAAAGAACTTTATTTTTATGTTATGTTATACAAAATATGACATGAATCAATAGATCAATAGATCAATAGATCAATAGATCACGAATGGGTAGGAGGATAGAGTGGGTGGTTTGATTAACTGATTTACTGATTTACTGCTTTAAGGTATGTTTTACTGCTGCCAAAATTTTTTTAAGCTCTAAACATAAAAAGAATAAATTTTTTAGTAAAAACAAAATATTTAAAGCAAATAAAACAAAATAAATAAATTTTTATAGTAAAAACATAATGTTTAAAGAAACAAAGCAAAATAAATAAAAGTTTTTGTGTTATGTTATACAAAATATGACTTGAATCAATAGATCAATAGATCAATAGATCAAAAACTAAAATAAATTAAATAAATAAATAACTTTTAACAAAATATAAATATAAAGAATAATAGAAACGTAAAAAAAAATACATAACAAAACGAAATGTTTATATTAAACATGTGAAAAATGTAAATGTCTTCCAGTGACGTTTAGAAAATGTTACACATCTGCTTGACATCATAGAAATAACAGTCATGTGATCAGTAAGTTAGTACGGCGATTGCCAGTCTCGTGTTTCAAGTAAAGTGTCTATAATTATTTGTGTGCGTTGAAGTGTGTGGTGTGTGTGTGTGTGTGATTGTGTGTGTGTGTGTGTGTGTGTATGACTATGTTAGGTTTGTTATGTTCATATACATATATAGTTGATATAATAATAATAATAATAATAATAATAATAATAATAATAATAATAATAATAATAATAAATAATAATAATATAATAATAATAATACATAGATATTACTGTGTTAACTGACTATATTGTGTTAGAATCGTGGGTATAGGTTAAGTTTTTGCTGAGTAATGTTAGGCTTATCCGAGAATTTTGCCAATGTATACGTTTATTCATAGTTCAAAATAATGTTATATTTGATATGAGTTGCATTTTGATGAAGATAGTGTCAATTCATATTTCAAGATGTTGGTATCTTTGATAAATTGGTCATTTGTTAAAAGATTTTGTTAGATAATACTGCCTTTAGCTGTTTTGCTGGTATCTGGAAAAGTGGGATTACATTTGAGTTTTGTTATGTGTTGGTTAGCTACTTCACCTTGATAAGTATCGAAACTCTTTTGTGAAAACGTTAGCAGATTATTCAGACGTTGAGGTATGTTAGGTTTGTCGTTGTACTTTATATTTTTAGTTCAAGTTATGTTTTGTTAGCTTATTAATGTAAAAAATTTGTTACGTTAGCCTTATATTCGTGGGTCTGTATGATAATTAGACAAGGTTTTGATAAATTTTTGTTTTCAATATTACAATGTTAATGTAAATTAACATTGGTATGTTAGAGATATGCCTGACAAAGTGTGAATAGGTTAAGTTTTTGTATGCTATATGTTAGTTACTTTGTACTGTTTGTTAAGTGTGGAACTTTGTTGATGATAGCTGTTTATTCGTGCGCTTAAGGTATGTAGGTTTGTTCTTTGTACATTAGTATTCTGTAGTTCAGGTTGATGTTATGTTAGCTTTATTAATGGGAAAAACTTTGTTACGTTAGCATATATTCGTTATCAGTGTATAAAGAACTTTATTTTTATGATATGTTTTCCTCAAAATTGATACTCGAAATGACTTGAATCAATAGATTCAATAACTCAATATAATCATGGAAGGGTAGGAGGGTATGGAGGGCTGTTTGATTACTGATTTACTGTTTTACAGCTTTAGGGTATGTAAAAACGCAAAATTTTTTTAAGTTATAAACATAAAATGAAATTTAAATTTAGTTAAAACAAAATCATCAAAATGATGAGTCAGCAAAATAGAGGAGTTTTTTAAAATTATATAGATCATTTTAAAAAAAAATAAAAATAAATAAAACTATAATAAATAAGTAAATAACTAACTTTTAACAAAATATAAAAGAAGAATAATAAAAACTAAAAAGAAAATACATAACAAAACGAAATGTTTATATTAAACATGTGAAAAATGTAAATATTGTCTTCCAACAAGGTTTAGAAAATGTTACACATTTGCTTGACATCAAAGAAATAGCAGTCATGTGATCAGTAAGTAGTCACGATTGATTGCCAGGACTAATGTATTAAGTAAAGTGTCTATAATTATTTGTGAAGTGATGTGTGTGTGTGTGTGTGTGTGTGTGTGGTGTGATGTGTGTGTGTGTGTGTGTCGTGTGTGTGTGTGATCGGTGTGTATAGTAAAGAATGAAGCTTTGCTATTGAGCGGGACTTCTTGCTGATAGGTTGAAAACTGTTCTATTTTAGTTACCTGTTATAGGAATGCTGATAACCTATATGGCAGTTAATTCTCT
>JABUQX010069562.1:0-2500 GCA_015478945.1 Trachelipus rathkii
AAGGAATAGAAAGCTTTTCTGGAAGGAAGCGTGAAAGGCTTAAAAATTAGAATAAGGGGACCTGCTCAGAATAATGAATAAGGGATGGTGTTTTATAACTGATGAAATGGATGTGAGGGGAGTGTGGAAAGACACTTCGAAAATCTGTATAATATTGGCAGGTAATGAAGAGTTGATAGTGACTGTGTGTGTGGGGTTTGATGGGCAGAAGGAAATAGGTATTGGGGATGAGTTTATTTACCAAAGAAAGGAATGGGTAGAAGTGTAGATAGTGAAGAATGGGAAATTCCTGCAGGTATAATGAAATTACTGGTGAAATGATCAAGAACGGGAGGCAAGAGTTTTATTGATTGGATCTTGAAGTGTTGTAATAAAGCGTTTATTGGAGGGTATAGTTCGATGGAATTTGGAGGGTAGCAGTAATAGTACCCTTATATAAGGGTAAAGGAGATAAGGAAAACTGTAGAATTATAGGGGAATTAGTTTTATTGAGTGTTATAGGAAGAAATATGTTTGGTTATTTTGGTCGAAAGAGTGCGCCAAGTGACTGAAGACTGAATTGGTGAAGAACAATGTGCGTCTAGGAGTAGTAGAGGATGTTGGATTAGATCTTTACATTGAAGCAAATGAGTAGAAAACAAATGAGTAAGAAGAATAAATTGTATTTAAGTTTTATGGCTTTGCAAAAGGGGTATTGATAGGGTTAATAGGGAAACTCTATGGCAGGTGTTAGTGATATATAGTGTGGGTGGTAGGCTTCTGAATTGAATCAAAAGAATTTATGACGTTTAGTGAGGCGGGTAGAATAAATGGTGGTCAAAAGTTGATGGTTTTAGTATTTAAGCGAGTTGAGCAGGTTGTGTTATGCCTTCCTTGGTTATTCAATTTGTTATATGGATGGTGTTATGAAAGGCATTGAAAGGTGGGGGTGGCAGGAAATGGTTGTTAGAATGATGGAGAATGACGGTGAGTGGAGGGTGCCTATTGGTAGAGAGATTTTGCACGGTGTGTAAAAGGAGGGGTTTGAAAGGTAAACGTAGATAAGAGTAAGGTTATGGTTGTGAGTGAGACAGTCCTCCAGTGTGAAGTTAATGTTAGATTATGAGCAGCTGGAACAGTGGTCTGAGTTTAAATATTTAAGGTAATATGTGGTGCCAGGAAGGCTTGGCTGTGCAGTAAAATCGTTTTGTGAACTGTATAGGGACTAAGTTCTTTAGAGTGCAAGGGTCTTACATGACGCTTTAATGTTGTTCCTTTTGTATTGTATAGTAGTGAGCTATGGTCTGGGAAAGAAGTATAGATCTAAAGTTCAATGTGTTCAGAGACAATCTTAGGGGCATGCTAGGTTGGAAGAATTGATAAAAGAGGAATGAACGTATTATAGAGAGTTCTGTGGTGTGAAGAAATGGGTAAACGAGAGAATAAATGAAAACATGTTGAAATGGTTTTGGTCATGTGGAAAGGATGATTGATAGTCGGTTTTTAAGCGGATTGTTAGTGGCGAGTGTGTTGGGGAAACCCGACCGGCTGGGAGACGAAGAAAAAGTGGATTGAGTCAGTAAACGAATGTCTGAAGGACAGAAATGTGAATTTGGCAGAGGGCGAGAATAAAGGTGAATAATAGGAGAGAATGGCGGGGTTTTGTGAGGGGTATGGTTGTGGCCCACCTGGCCAAGGGATGAACACCCTTACACTGACAATTTACCATAGTGAGGGTCCGTCGCGTCCCGTGAAGCTATAGGGTGGATATTTCTACTGTTGACGAGTCCTTACTAAGTAATGGTACAGAGGGGGAGGGGTAAGGCTGACTTCTTTTCGACTTTTGTCATATTTCTCTACTAGCTTTTCTTTTTCGATGCTTCTTACGCACCTTACCACCAGTCTTGGGGAGGAAAAAAAAAAAAGGAGATGAAGAATTATATATTTATATATATATATATATATATAGTATATATATATATATATGTATAATAATTATATATATATAATTTACAGTATATATATATATATATATATATATATATATATATATATATATATATATATATATATATATATATATATAATAATAATAAATAATAAAAAAATAATAATAATAATAATAATAATAAATAATAAGTAATAATAATAATAATAATAAGATCATGTGAAATGTAATAATTATATGCTCTAGAGCACAAATAAAACTTTACTAAGTAATAAAATCTACTTTATATATTGCATACCTCTCTTAACATATTGTATTTACTGTATTTTAATGCTAAATACCCTAGAAAGACTTGATATATATGAAAAAAAAGTAATTTTAAAAAAAAACAAAAAAAACAAAAAATTTTGGCCTTTGGTCTTTTTTTAAAAAAAAACGTGTTTTTTTTTTAAAAAAACGAACGTTTTTTTTAATCCCAACCCGTAAATGATACATGTCTTTGATAGATATATTTTAAACATATAATACAACTATGAATAAAGAGTAATATGGGACAACAATGAATGCTCCATA
>JABUQX010069562.1:7500-10000 GCA_015478945.1 Trachelipus rathkii
AGGGTCTCATCCGCTCATGTATGGAGTACTGTTAAAACTGCTTTTTCTTTTTTTTTTCATAAAATTTCTGGGGGGGGGGGGGGCTCTGCTCTCACCACCCCTGCATACATTCGACTCAAAGGCAAAAAGGCTATAAACTGTTCTTGTATTTTCCATTTCACTTGACCCTCTATCTTGCTATGCAGTGTTGGGCTTTTCTCTATTCCTATAGGTATCGCAGCGGCAAAAGGTGCTTGACGCGAACTTATTTCACTCCTACCACCACCCTTTATCGACGCCTCATAGGCACAAGCGGTGCTTATCTGCGCACAAGTTTTGTGTTGTAAATTGGTAACTTCAGGTTTAGTTTGCTGTGGTGCTTCCTTCCTTCCCACCACCTCTGTTCTGTGGAATTCTCTTCCATCTTCTGTATTTCCTGCTGAATTTGATTTCCTCACTTTAAACCTGCGTCTGTGCTCATCTGCATAATTTGCCACTAGAGGGCTGAACTTTTGAGCGTACTACACCCCCCCTCCTTGAATAGGGGCTTGCCGTGGATGTGGGTGGTGACAGCAATGTAAAAAAAATCCTTGCGTGTGCAAGATTATGTGGCAAATGAACTAAATCTCCTACTCACCCATCCAAAACATCATTCAGATATCCCAGAAAATCGTACTCTCTTCAACATTACCCTCAGATTGACCATATGTCGCAACCACATATATTTTTGATTTTTCAAACTTAATTTACCCTTTAGATATTCTGTACTCACACACACAAATCTTACCCATAGCTCTCTACCACAAGCACTCATCAGAATTGCAAATCCTATCCCCCTCTCATTCCTTTCCACACCAAACACAAACTAATTTCACACCACACCACTCATTTCACTGTTTCCTTTCCATCTTTGTTCAGTCACAGCGAGCAAATCAAATTTGCCCTTTCTAAATACATCCATCACCTTCTCCCCTTCTTCTTCTCAACATTATTCCTCTACATTCCATTTAACCATATGATTCATATATTTTTGCCGAAAGATAGAAGGCCGCTTACGGCGATACGACCTTCTCCCCCCCAAGGGGCATGGGCATTTAAGGGCCATTTCCTAAAAGGGGCCAAAAAGATAAGAAGTTGTAGTGGGCAGCCAACCTACTTACCACCGTCCTTAGTTCGCCTTCTACACACGCAGACATACAATGTAGGCAATTTGTTCTCCCCCACACATAGGGATAATAAGGATAGGGATGTCTTTAAGATGTTGTCTGGAAGAGGGGTGTGGATATAAGTATGTGTATATTATATGTGGATAAAGGTGGTGGTTTCTAAGATGTTGTCTGGTGGATGAGTGTGGATATGAATGCAGAACAGCATTAGGCCGAACCATTTAGGCCACTGGAATGTCATAACAACCATAAGCAAAATACTAATAATATATATATATATATTATATATATATATATATAATACTAGATATATATATATATATATAATATATATATATATATATATATATATATATATTATATATATATAATTATATATTATATATATATAATATTATTGAGTTTTAATATTATCCAAAATTAATATTTGTTCAAATAATCAGCAAAAATTGACAATGATGATTGAGAAAAAAATGCCAATTTTTGCTGATGATGATTAATCATCCCATCAACTAATATATATACTATATATATATTATATATATATATATATATATAATATATATATAATATATATATATATTATAATATAATATATATATATATATATATATATATATATATATATATCATGAGAGAAAAATTTCGCTCTCATGCAGGACTCGAACCATCATCAACAGCATCTCCATTAGACAATGTACAGGAGGCTCTACCACTAGACCGATCTGCCTCCCCAGAAAAGAAGGCATCTTGAACCAGTTTTCAAGTCTCCTGCTTCGATATCACTGCTTTGAAACTCGGTACTTATTTAAAATCCATAGAAGGGTGCTTGGAACCCCGCTGGGTCTACACAAGGCATCTGTGATGTGTTTCATCCCTCTTGGGTACAGGTAGGCAGCTTACCCAAAGTCGAAGCAACAATGCGGACACCTGCACAACAGGCCTGTGCAACAAATTAGCAGTAATAAGACAGAGAAAAATTTCGCTCTCAGCAGGAATCAAACCATTATCAACATCGTTTCTGTTGAGACAATGCCTTCACAGGTAGGCTCTACCACTTAACCTCGATTCCGGCTCCCAGAAATAAGAAGCATGCCGGACCAGTTTTCAAGTCTCCTGGCTTTCGAATCCACTGCTTTTGAAACTCATTACTTGGAACCCCATGCTGGGGCTACACAGCATTCTGCTGGGATGCTCCTGGGTTACAGGAGCAGCCAACAAAAGTCAAGTTACACCAACATGGGCACAACAGGCTTGTTGTGACAAATTAGTAATAATAAGACAGGGAAAAATTTCACTCTCAGCAGTTCTCAAACCATCATCATCGGTGTTGCTTGACTTTTTTATTATTTATA
>JABUQX010069562.1:15000-36781 GCA_015478945.1 Trachelipus rathkii
GTAGTAAGGGAGAAAAGAACGCAGAAATGCTATATTATAGAGATTGGAATAAGCAGTGACAATAGAGTAACATTATATGAGAGAGAAAAGGTAGTAAAATTTGTAAGACTAAAATATGACATAAAAAGAATGTGGGGGGGTGGAGGAGGCGGAAATTATACCAATAGTTGTTGGAGCGACTGGAGTGGTGAAGAAAAGCATGACCACATACGCAAAAAAGCTACCTAACATCGTAGTTAAGGATGTGGTCATGGAAGTGATAAAAAAAAGCCTAGCAATCCTAAGACTCGTGCTAGGGAGTACTAAAAATCCTTTCATTGCCTTAGGTCCAAGGTTTGACCTGATGAAGGATTTAGAGTCTCTGATTTTAGAGGTGGAAAAAAAATAAAAATTATTTGAATGTTCTGACAGGAGGCCTATTTAGTGAAAATTTATAAACAAAGCTTTAAAAGAGGTGCAAAGCATTAACTTTTGAAAAGTAAAATGGTATAAAATAAAAATGATGATCCTAGAAATAGACCCTGCATAGAAATAGACGAAATAAACAGCCTCGAGTTTGGGACGTAACTCCTCAAAGCACAGCAAGCGATCTTCCAAACAACGGGACCGAGAAGGTTTCCTACACCAGAATATCAAGAAGGCAAAGCATACCTTTCAATAAGTGGGGTTTTAGGTGGGTGCATTATAATAAGATCATTAATTTTCTTTATGTACTCATCAGGTTACATATGTGCACTAAATTTCATGAAATTCGATCAACGTGAGTTTGGAAAAGATATTGATAGAGTGTTATGTGTATAATAAGTGTTAAGAATAAAGGATGATGAAAAGTAAGTAGCGTGAAGGCACTTGCCAAAATAATCGAGTTGTATACTGTCGTGTCTGACACAATCAATGTTAGTTTTACTTTATTAATCAGAAATATGTGTAGGATAATATAAATAGTAATATGCGAAATGATTAAGTTAAGTTGTATCTCGTATAATTAGAGAGTCCTGTAGAATATCTTGCTAACAAGTAGTATTCAATTAAGTATAGAGTGCATTAGAGTTAGGTGGTAGAAATGAAGAGTGAAGCAAAGCGGTTTTTGCAGTCTAGTTAAGAGGAATGGTCTTTAGAGATATTCAAGTTGGGCACACAAAAAAGGGTGTATCTAAAAAAGGTTGATTTAAAAATAAGAATATTAAGAATAATAAGAGATATATAAATTAAATAGCATACACTAACGTTAAGGAGTGAAAATAAGAGTAGGTAATGAACAGTATTGGAAAGGTAGTATAGATGTGGATTTATACATTGGAATAATTAAGATTCTTTTGGCAAGGAAGTGCCGAAAGGTTAAGAATGATGAGAATGATGAATATTCATAGAAAAAATGAATAGGGATGGTACTCTCGTGACTGATGATATAAAGGAGAGGAGGAGTGATTGAGGAACACTTAGTAAAATCGAGGCTGATAACGGATAAATAGTGCTCTAGTAATGTAGTAGAGTGATGATCATTATAAGGTGTGTGTAGGATTTTTGATTGATTAGTAACAAGGAGAGAGAATTAGGTTATTAGTGTTGGGGATGTAGGAAAAATTAATGATGAGTGATAAGGTAACTCCGGAAATATATATTAATAAGGTATAATAAAGATGAATGATGGTAAAGATGACAATAATGTATAAATGAAAAGAAAGGTGAAAAAATACGAATAGTGCGTAATAAAGATAATTGTATAATATGTAGTAAAAGGCAGGAGTCTATGGAAGTGGTTTAAGGTGTGCCGAAGGATTGGGAGGAGATAAAATGTACATAGGGGCTATAGTGAGCATAAGGGGAACATATAGGTTGGAATTAGTTTTATGGGGGTCTATATTTAGAAAGGGAAAGATTATAATCGCTGGTAAAGATTATTGGCTGGAAAGAAGTGCTTCGTATTAGAATGAGTGGATTCTTAATTTACTGGACTAATTAGTTAAGGATGTATGGAAGTGGGTAGAGGGATCGATGAGATAGATCAAAATCACTTATAAATTGAGAAAATCAACTGATTGAAAACTCTTGAGAGAAGATTCAAGAGAATAAACAAATTGTTATTTAGGTTTTTTGGAACTTGCAACAGGTATCAGGCAGGACAGGATTAACAAGATAAGCTCGTGTGGCAGGTGTTAGTGAGAATATAGTGTTGGTGAAATAAAAATTCTGTATGTCGATAGTGAAGGAATGTGTAAAAGTGAAAATGAAGGTCTGATGACGTGGAGATGGTGTTAAGTGTGTGTAGGAGATTGATACTGAGGGCGGGAAGTGTTGTCTCCTTGAACTATATTGAATTTGATAGAATAGTGGATGAGAGTGATGAAGAGATGGAGGAGGCACTGAGAGTGAGAGAGGGTAGGAGAGCTCCTAGAGAGGAATGGGAGCATCAGGTGAGTGGGTGTCCTGCTCATGTCGCTATCCCGCGAGAAGATTACTTTACGGCTTCTTAGAGTTGGGGCGGATATCGCTGTAAGAAGAAGTTCTTGAATGTATTATAAGATTGGCAATAAAACCGGGTTTGTCAAGGTTTGATGGAAAAGTAAAAATAGTGTTTTAAGGTGTAAAAGGTCTATATTAGAGTGTAAGGAGTGATGTAGTGGGTGAAGAGAGATCCCTGCTGAGTGATGAAAAATCAGCTGATGGATGAAGGCATATAGGAGACATACATATAGTTTATAATTTATTTTATGTCTATATGTTGAATTTTGATAATTAGTGTATACGGATAAAATGCCTTAGAAGTGTATGTTATAGTTAAAGTTGTGTTATTTTTTGTGATAGAGAAGGGGATTATTCTCAATGTACTGTTCACCCTTTTGTGATATATTATAAGAAAGTTCCGTTCTTATATAGAGAGTATGTTGTTTATATACATGAAGGGTTTGTATAATTAGAAAATAGATCAGATTTTTTGTAAACTATTTAAATCTGTGTAATTCTCATTAAATATCTCTTATTATGATTTCTTTTAGGTATTTTCTTCATTATGGTATATTTATATCTCTTGTTGCATGTCAGTGAGTATATGATGTAAGAAGAAATCTAGACGAATAGTGAAGAAATGAACGTGTTTGGGATAATCTAAATGTGGTGATATAGATTGAAGGTGATAAATTGAGACAAATAAACGAGATGTATATTCATAGTTTCGACGTATCTTGTGTTCATTGCTAATGGAAAGACGGTATGGCATGCATCAGTCCGGCTTGGTTACGCGGATGTATTCGCCGACAGAGCAGTGAGTGTGCTGGGGATTGACTGACTGGAGAGACTTCGAATGAATAAATTAGTTGGGATTGATGTGGTGAGGGGGACATTGTGCTGAAGGAACGCTCAAGCTGATGAACCCAGGGACGAGATCAAAGGTGCCATAATGGTAGTGGAAATGGTGGTATTTTGTGAGGGAGTATGGTTTTGTGGGCCTGACCCAAAGGGATGAACCCTACATTTGCGATACACCACAGAAAGCGTCCTGTTCTGTGTGTGTGAAGGCCGCCTATGGGTGTTGAAACAATTTTCCGACGCATATGAGCTATCGATACAATCACTCTAAGTGGATATCGGGGTGAATATGTTAGGGATAATGGGGCGTATGGGTTCCTTTCTCGACTAACGTCGATGTGTATTCATTCTTAAGATACGAACAGGTTTAGTCTAGTTTTACTGGTTGTATGTTGTGTCACTCCCCCATCTGGAGAAAGGAGATTGAAGACGGATACTGACTATATATATATATAGGTACGAGTAATATTACACATACTGTTCTTATATTTAAATATGTCAAAACTATTGATTATCAAGAATGGTGTGGGGGTCGCCAGAGACCTATACAACTTTTATATATATATATGAGCTGTCTTATATCGACAAAATATACTCATTACCTCTAAATAAGTTATATAATATAATCGTTAATTATTATTAGCGATAAACTTTATATATGCGTTATGTTGTTATTTATATATTTATACTATATATGTCCTATAGTTGAGGTTTTTCTATAGTATTTTACTGATATATAATTATACTATATATTATTATATAATAATAATACAATATTTTGTATTTATCAGTTATTTAGTTGGTAGGGGGCTGGTGTTATCCCAAAGAATGTCCGAACACGTCTATGTTATCTCTTTGGGAGTCAATTTATCTTGACCTTTCATACTCTCACGAGAATTTTTACTGTATGTTGAACGGCACTATTTTATAGCACATCGGACATTAACTACCTCAATACATTTGTCAATCTACATATGTGCTATCATGACGTGTGGTTATCATGATTGATGTCATATAGAGTTCTTCTGTCAGAAAACATATGATTTCGACTGTGAGTTACATTATGAATGGGTACTTCACTTAAGTTACTATTCACGAGAAGGATAGGTGTAACAAAGATAATTATTATTATATAATAATTTCGCACTCAGGATACATCCTAGACGAGGACCTCTTATTTATATAATGAGTATACAATTCATAGGTTTAATTACAGGCTGTATACGCGCAAACGGAAGAGAAACAAAAGCTAAAGATAAATGCTCATGATCACCCCTCCTGCATTGTGTAAATTAAGTCTCGTGTCTTTGTATGCTATCGTAAAGACTGATATGCTTATATAATGTATATCACCCATATCGATATTGACTACATTTAAAGTAAAGACTTACTTTTGTAATGTCTTAAAGTTATATATCACTGTCCAGGGAGTAGGCAATTGAGGAAATCTGTTCGCTAGTAAGACCAATTCGTTGTAAGTGATTTATCGCTCTGTTATTGGGTTGCTTCTTCCACACAACGGTATTCGCTCAAAGATTCTTACATAGGAGAATAACAGTTTCATCAAGAGGACCATCATTATAGTCGAGGTAGCATTTAGTGCAAATATTTCAAGTAATAAGATTTTTATAGTAAAAATTTTAGGATTGTGTGTTCGATTTAAAGTGTGCAACACCACCTCTCTGATAAAGAGATGATGAATACAATATATCGGTTAGAAAAATAATTTAAATCAATTTTATTTATTTTGGCACTGATGATGATTAAAATAAACTAATTTAAATTTAATTAAATTATACATACGAGAGTTAATCAATCTTTTATTTCCCTATGTTTATATAGTGATCCTATACTCTAAAATATTATAAAGAAACTTCTTCATCACTGAATGAAATACTCATTCTATAGTGATCAAAAGGGCTAATGTTTAAATAACAACTTTTATCAATCTAGATTATTCAACGTTTATCTGGATTATTTGTTCATATATATTATTATTATTATTTCATTTATATTTATTTATTATTAATTATTATTTATTTTATGGTAGTGTTTGTGATTGATTGATTATTATTTATTCTTACTTATTATTATTATTATTATTATTATTATTATTAATTTGCACCACTTAATCGTTCTTTAATAAACTTTGAGTTTACAAGAAAAAAGAGAGAATGAACAAAGAGAAAAAGCCAATTCTCGTACCTGCCAATATACACTCCGGAGTATCACAAATTCGTGTATTATTATATAAACATCAACAACATCCTGATTACGCAATATAAAGCTGAAATTCACTATACTGATTTACTGGTTGGAAATATATATTATATATATCATACACTAAATAGTCATTTTACAACTTCCGGGGGGTATTCTAGGGTGGGAATCTATAAGATATAGCATATTCATTCACCTTCAAGGATAAGTGTATTGGTATATATATTATATATATATATATATATATATAATATATATATATATCACTTATAATATGTATATATTAGAGATTTCATCCACTCTTAAGTAGCTATATATATGTAATAATCTTCCAGATATTTAATTTATATCATATAATATATATATATAAATATTGGTAAATTTGTTCGCTGATTCTAAATAAAATATTATTGATGGTCTCAAAATCGTATGTATAATATTCTAATATATATATAAACAGAATCTTTACTTATTTGAAAAATACTATATACTTACCTCATAGTCTCTATAATATAATAATCATATCTATAACTTATAAATTAGTAGTTATACGTAGCCCGGTAATATCTATTCTAATAAGTAAAATTTGTAATCATATCTTTAGCGGTGTTTTCGTCTTTAAATACTATATTATATTCAAGTTTCTGATATTCTTGTGGTCTATTAAGGAATTCAATATTATTCGTTTATGCCTTTGCGTCTCTCAATATAATTTATCAGATTATATAGGGTGAGTACTCATATACTATACTTATTGTATATATTTATATTTTATATATACCTAGTTATACTGGGTGCTAACTATCACTATATATACACTGACATAGTTACATATTTTAAACACCTCTTATTAGTATAATATTCTGGCTTTAAAACTATATAGGGGTATTGTGGGAAATTCTTTTCATCATCATAAAGTGATTATAGTTATATACAATATATATATACCTGTGTGAAATGATTCATATCAAACTATTAATACTCATTATAATAATAATATTAGAACTTTAAATATATTCGTTTATAATCTCGGTATTTTATGTGGGTGAGGTATCATGGTTTACTACTACCTTGTGAATATATTTGGTATTACCAATTTATCAATGACAATAATTTAAAAAGTGTATAACTATGTTCATTATTATATTAACTATATTTGAACATATCTGGAAAAACTAATTCACATGTATGATCATCATCTCAATTTTTATGAGTATATTATAGTATAAATGATATATATATAATCAGTACTGTTATTATATTCATGCTTGACTGAATCTGAAAAATGGGTCATTTACTATTTTGTAGATAGTTCTGTGCCTCATTTGTGTATTTTTTTAATATGTGAGTATATATCTATATATATATATATAATTATATTTCCTTTAAAATTAACTTAAGAAGATAGTATATAATAATTATTATAATTATATATACAATAATAATATATTATTACCCTATTATAATATGGTTCAATTGATATTATTTTTCATCTCACAAAATCATTAATTTAGCATATATAATATATATAAGTATAATAGTATATTATTTTACATTTAATCACCGTCTTGAGTGAGCATTAATATATACCACCTATATAACAGCTATCATAATATTTTAAAAAATTAACACCGGGGTCATAAACTATCACTCTTATTACCTAAGGTTCTTTCCATCAGGATCTCACTCTACATAAGTATTATATGTAGTGTTGTAGTAGATATATCACTATATTAGTATTAATAATATTTATTACTATATTATCATTCTATAATATTGAATAGATCAATATATTATATAATTTATATTACATGAATTTATTGGTTTAGGGTGTATACTCTGCATGTTTTCGTATTTATATTAGTAGTTACTAAATATTCATTATTTTATAATATATACCTATATATATATATATATATATATATATATATATATATAGGTAATAATAACCGGTATATAAATAATCATATATACCTTATATGAGAGAGTAAGAGAGAGAGGAGACGAAGAGAAGAGGAGAGAGAGAGGCATAAAGAGATGGAGAGAGAGAGAGATTTTGAGTATTTTTTGTATCTCTAAGTATTTCGAAAGTGACATATTTTGCTTACCAAAGAATCTAGTTTTGATCATAATTCTCTTATATGTGGTTCATAGGAGAAAGAAGAGAGACGCTGTCTGGTGTATTCGGATGAATACAATGACAATCCCATATGAAGAGGCTGTATCACTAACACCGCGCCAATCGACAAATCGATAGCGATAACGATAAATCTGATGGTACGCGCATTTGGTCTCGTCATTACACCTTACGACTCAGTCCATTCATCCTATAGAGCGTACTCTCTGCCTCAGGAAAACTTCAATGAACAATGAGATTAAATTTTAGTAATAGTCCACTAGCGTCGAATTTATATCTAGTCAATTAAAAACGACTTGATCACCTAGTGAAATACCCGCCGTAATGACAATTGGGACTGACGAACTTCTCTTCGCAACGCTTGCGTTTCCTCGTGGTATTCTAGCTGAATTTCTTACTACTGCACCGGAGCACTTTCTTTTTATATAAACAAATAAGCTTCATAAGCATTAGATTTGATACACCTGTTTTAAACCGTCTCTGTCGCAATGCTAACTGTTATTCAATTTCTTTTTTAGTTTTATGTGTTATTCCTGAGTTTTAATCGCATTTTTTTCTCATCATTCGATTACTCAGAAACTGGATGCGAAGAAGAAACCAAGGTTTCGAAAAACTAACTAAAAAATAATTTAATAATAATAATAATAAAATAATAATTCTATAAATCGATCGACTATACAACGAGAACGTTGCATTTTTGATAACGTTTTGCAAACTACTAAAAATGTCAATTAATAATAATTAATATAATTAATAATAATTAATAATAATAAATAAAAATAATAATTAATAATATATAATAATACAGCATATTCAACACTAACCGATGTCTGATCCAAACCGAACCGCCGCAGCGCCCGGGAGCCGGAGTCGGAAGCCGGAGCCGGAGTCGGAGTCGGAAGTCGGAGTCGGAGTCGGAGTCGGAAGTCGCGGAGTCGGAGTCGGCAGTCGAGAACCCTTGCGTGGACGCCGCAACTTCCCTTAGAGCTTTCGAAGTCGTTGGCTAGTGCAGACAAACGTTCCAACGGGCATAGAATAATCGTCATTGAATACGGTGTTGATCTCGATTGGGGGTAAGAAACGACAATTGACCCGGATGGGGAGGAGATGTAGAAGGTAACGAAGGAGACACAGGAAGAAGAAATTTAAAACAGAGTCAGAAGTAACGCCTACGGCGTTACTTCTTCGTGTAATTTTAATAATAATAATAATAATTAATAATAATAGGGTAATATATAAATTATAATAAATAATAATTAATCATTAATAGATAATAATTAATAATATGTAAGGCTGTATTAGCGCTCTTGAGTGCTAACTGTCAGGCTTTGCCTAAGCCATTGCTATATTTTAATATAAAACAATGCGAGGTCCCTACTCTCGCGGTTAGGTGCTGGCCTAAATGTCATACTAACCATGCAGATCAAGCAGACAAAGGCGTAAAACGCAATATCGGCGTCCCACCCTCGGTGGTGTACCCCATCTTATATACCATTCCTATCAGACTTTGAAATTGTGAGCAACGAACATTCGGAAATTCGGGCTAGCTTAACCCATATATAGATATTGATATTCTCAAGTATCTTTATTATCTTTATTAAACTTTTTGAGAAAAATAAGCACTGGTGAGGCGGCCAAAACTAGCATCAACTATAAATAACATGAGTATCTAGAGTTTCAACTTTTGACAACAATGGCAAATCATGAAGAGAGTTCTGAGCAGGTGCATTGGTACGAGAGATTTTTGGCAGGCGGTGTGGGTAAATAGAGGGGTTTGAAAGTAACGTAGATAAGTAGTAAGTTTATGGTTGGGAGTGAGGACGTCGCCTCAGTTGGTGTGAATTTATGTTAGATGTGAGCAGCTGGAGCAATGTGTCTGAGTTTAAAACTTTTTAGGGTATTGTTTTTTGGATGTAAGGGACGAATGATGCAGAGTTGTCGATGTAGGAAACCGTTGTGTTATTAAATGGCTTAGGAAGGTGGCTGTGCATGATTAAATCGTGTGGTGAAAGGTAAAGTGACACTAAGTCTTCGAGTGCGCTAGAGGTCTTACAATGAGGGTTAATGTTGTTACCGTCATTTGGTGTTGTTCATTGTATGGTCGTGAGACCTATGGTCTGCGAATAAGAAGTCATATGATTCTAAAGTTCAATGTGTTCAGCTTACCTTTGGACAATCCTTAGGGGTCATTGCCTAGGTGGTTGTTATATGAACTACTAAATGGAATGACTTATTTTAGAGGATGCTGTGTGTGCTGAAAGTATAATGATGAGTATACTGAAAGTATGTTGTATGCGCTGAAAGTATGCTTAGCATGTGGAAAGTATGCTGTATGCGCTGACAGTATGTTGTATGAGCTGAAAGTATGTTGGCGCAGTGTGTTGGGAACCCGACCGGCTGGAGAACCGAAGGAAGTGGAATTGGAGTCGTGGGATCGAATGTCTGAAGTAGAGAAATGTGAGTTGGGTAGAGGCGAGAAAAAATGGTTTGTTAACAGGAGTCGAATGGCTGGGATTGGATTGTGAGGAGGGTATGTGTTGGCTCCCACCATGGGCCAAGGGATGAACTCTTACATACGTAGAACGATCTAACCAATTAGGGAAGATGAGTCTCATATCCATCGCTTATCCCTTTGAAACTTTAGGCGATGGATCATTTTTCTACCTGATTCCTTGCGATGAAGTTCTTCAGCTTAATTTGCTTTGGGTATTTAGAGGGGGCGGTAAGGCCCTGGGCTTTCTTTTTCGACTTATGTCATTGCTCTGTTTACTACTTGCTTTTCTTTCTTTTTTCCGAGTGCATGTTACACACCCTTCTCCTACCTGTGGGAAATAAAGGAAGAATAAAGAATAGAAGAATATATATATATATATATAATATTTATTTTATATTATAATTTTATATATTTTCTATTCTATTAAAAAAGAAAAGAAAAACATTTATAAATTAATATATAAGTAATAATATTATTTAATTAATATATATATGATATATTATATATATATATAATATAGTAATTATTTATATATTATAATTTAAGCCATGATGGGCCGGATAGTGAATTTTAAGCCAGGATAGCCCGGATACCGGATATCTGGCTGGAAGTTAAAACCGGATAACCGCCAGCAGTCTGTTAAATATATATAGTAAATATATATTTTGAGCATTATATTATATTATATATATAATTAAGTTATATATATAATAATATATATATTATTTATAATAATAATATATTAATATATTATAAATTATATATAATATATATATTAATGCATATTGCTATAAAGATATATACTATAAAACATATCAGTGAACCACATCTGAAAAGGACGGAAGTTTTATATCAGAATAAACTCAACCACCAGCTCATGCTGACAAGAGCCTAATCTAGGAGGGGGTGTACTCGATTAACGTCCGATGCAGTAGACCGAAGCAAAGCAAAAGAAAGAATTGCTTCACATTCTCACTCCCCGACCAGTTGCGAACATATCTGTTAACCTTAATTATATTCATCACTCCTATTCTGAGCGAGTGATCTATCCAACTCGAGCTATCGGGTGCTTTTTAATAAAATAAAGTAAAAATAACTATAGTAAAAAAAATACATAAATTTCATATACAAATACATACATACAATAAATACACATAAATACATATAAATATTATAACCATATATACACTTATCTACTTGAGCATTATCATTACCTTATTGAATATCGTTAAATCACTATATTAAACCGAAAAAATTATATTTTTAATATTTCCAATCATAAAACTACTCGACTACTTTACTCATTTTACCATATTAATATTTTATTTATTATTGGGGTATTCACTTTTCTCTTCATCAACATTATTACGCTTTACACTATATTTATATTCAACTGCATTATTTTTAAATTAATTTCATACAATATTCATTATTAATTTATTCAACTTCTCTTTTATCCTTTTTTTCACCATCTTTTGCCTCTTATGCACATTTTTAATTTACTCCATTTTCACCATCTCGCACCTATTCTTTTGCCTTTTAATGTGGATAGAAAGGGGGAAGTTCGGACCTTACCCTTGCAACCAGTGAAAGTAGAAGTTTTGAAAATTTTTCAATTATGGGACATGGTCCAAGTCGAATTTGTTTTCGGAAAATCGCGCAGCTCCATCCTTCTACACTATTGATCTAAATTAAATTCTACTCATTATAATTTTTATTTTCTGTACCTTTTAATAATTCAATCATTATTCATAAATAATTGCTAAAAACGAATTGAGAATGAAATTTTTTTAAAAAATATTTTTGAAGCTCCTCGAACCCACATTAATATGAATAAAAATTTAAAATGTTTTAAAAAAAATGTTTACATTTCTGCACAATTCAAAATACAAATATCAAGAGGAACCAATATAGATGCTTTACTTAACTTAACACAATAAGCTCTCGACTCTCTCTCTGGGTCATATATAAATGATATTTTAGTAATATATATATATTTTATATAATATATACATTATAATATATACATAATAAATAATATATTATATATATATATTAAAATAACATACCATATAAATATATATATATAAACTACGGTGTTATAAATAGTAATTAGTAATATTTTATATTATATATAAATATATATATATAATACAAGGTAACTCTATAGCTATATATAGGGTATATATATATAGATATATATATATATATATATTATATTTATATATGTATAATATTTATATATATATAATATAATACCAATATCATATATAATATAAACGTCTCATTTTTATACTGTAGTTTTACCTCATATATATATATATATAATATATTATTATATTTATACCTATACTATATATATATTTTCTAACCAGTACATTCCTCACTTCAGGTACAGCAACGTTGGAGGTACTATTTTTAAATCACTTCAGAACTAATACATCTTTTCCAATACACTCTCTTGCTGGCCTTTCTGTTTTCCGCTTTTCTCTGGTTTCCACTAAATCGCCGTCCAACATCGTCGACAAACATAATCCGAATCATATATATATATATAATATATATAGATATAATATAATATAATATAATTTATGTTATAATAATCTAAATGACCAATATATATTATTATTTATAACCTCCATTTATTAAATTTTTATAGTATAATAGCTACTCAATAAAATTTTAAACGCTATCACTATTTTAAATTTGGACATACTTATAAGTGGTTGACTTTCCGTATAAATTACAGATTAGAGAACTTAATTTACTGGTTGTTGGTTAGAGCTCTAAGGGCTTCGGTTAGGTTAAGGTTTAGGTTAGGTTAGGATTAGGTTATCAGGTTTAAGGCGCCGTTTAGCGTTTAGGATTGCATAAGTTACCCTACAAAAATTTAAATGAATAATTTAACCCTATAAATTATTAACACCATTATACGATAAATAATATTGATTTTCGCTTTCCTGGAGTCAAACAGCTTCTAACATATTATTTGGCCTATTATGGTCTAAATGGTGGATTTTTTCTATTTTTATTTTATTATTATAAGTTAATACAAACAAAGATTCTACAAGCTAGCATTTATCAGGAGGAGATGGATCTAAACTGTAGAATATTTTAAAAATAAATTCGAGAAGGCCATGTCACTGAATTGCTTACTAGCGATAAAACCGGCTTGGGATTAATTTATTAAGTCGGTGGTAAATTCAAAGAACATACTCAATCCTTAAACATCTATTGGAGTGAAGCTATGTAGAAAGAGAAACATTGCAGGTCGCATTTTACAAATTAACGAACTAGATAAAATATCTAGTAATAAGAATATCTAAAAAATCAAAATTACCACAATTTAAAGGAAGATTTGAACTTCAAACACCACACCAAATTAGCGTAGTACTACTCTTAACCATAACAACAAACATCAACACATTAATAAGATAGGTTCAAAAATGGCATATTGACAACAGCAAATCTTTATCTAATATCTATTATATATTATGTATATATAACTATATAGGTATATATAATATATATAATATTTATATATAAATATATATAACTAATATAATATATCATATATATCTATATATATATACTATATATATAGTTATATAGTCATACATTTCCATATATAATATTTACATATAAATGTATATACTATATATTTAAAATATATACTATAATATATATAAATATATAAATAGTATTTGATATATTTATATATTAAACTAAATATTAATACATATAGGGTATTAGTGGATATTATATACTATATAATACATTATAGTGTATATATTATTAGTAGTTATAACAAAACTATATATGAGCTGACAAAACATCAATCGGGAATTGTATAATATTTTGCAAATGCGGATGAACTTAGGAATTTGAAATCTAATTCTATTTTTGATAATTAATTTTCTTCATTTCCGTTTCTTTTGTGAATTAAGCGCTCTGAGAGACTCGATGCCGTGCTCGATTTATAATTCGCAGTTAAATCCTTTTGAAGCTTTTTCAGTATGCTAGCAAGCATTGAAAACAAAAACTTTCTAAAAAAATCATAATTATATAATACACATATAAAAAATAACTTCAACTGTAGAGTTTATGATAATATATTAGCAAGTTATATACAAATAAGTTAAATAATTAACAAAAAAACTGAAGGCTTAAATGCATCGAAATCAATAGGTTTGGAAAATCAATTTTTTTATTCTTTTTTATTTTTATCTACATCACAACTTCATAGTTCTTTTAAGCTTCAAGATAATAAATGAAATATATAATGAAAGATCATTTATTTGAAACGTGTCAAAACCAAATTTCAGATAAAATGTATTGTCAGTATTAACAATACATTTTCAACTCTAGTAAAAGAATTGAGAATAAAATTAATATTAACCTGGTACGCCTTTTAATATTTCTCAACATTCGTTTTGTACTTTTGTAAGTATAAATTACTATTAATAAGTATAACAAATTAATATATATTAGTATAATTATATATAAAGTATATATATTTATATTTAGGGTATATACATTTCAGACCATTTTGTTTTAACTATAAGTGTTATCAGTACGGATATAATTTATATATGTATTATTTTATTATATTTATTAATTAGATAATTTATATATATTATATATTACCTATATATATCCACTTTTTAAATTTTAGGAGTTGAAATATTTTTCCTAAAACGAGGGCAAAGAAAAGAACCTAACTCCCTACTAGGAAAGTAAATTATCCATTATCACTTCCGGCACCAAAAACAATGATTAGGGTCCGAGCCGGATAGCAGTGGTGGCATAATAACCCGCGATAGCTCGTCCCCAACATAAACTTGGCCGGATAGGCCGGATACCGGAAAGTTGCCGGATTTCATCCACAGCCCCTCAATCATATATATATATATATATCTATATTATATGTATATATTTATTTATTATATTTATATAGTATATTATATATATATTACGCTATATATTATTTTATAATATTATATATATATTATTTGATATATTATAACTAATATATATATTATTTATATCTAAATTATATACAACAATATATATATATATAATATATATATATATATATATATATTATATATTATATAGTATATATTATTATTATATAATCTATATATAATATATATATATATATTTATATATATATATATAATATATTATATATATATACAATTATATATATATCTGGTTATATTCTTATCCATATAGTATACTATAGTATTACTGAGTACAAACTATATAATATATATATATATATAATAGTATAGTATATATATATAATAGTATATCAAGTTTGGAACTAACTTAATATATGGGGCATATAATTTATATACTAATAGTTATATATATTATATATAAATTATATATATATATATTAATATTTATAATTAATTTATTTATAGTATAATAATATATAGACTATATTATATATATTATAATACTTAGATTATATATATATATATTATCACTTTGATACATATATATAATTATATTATTATATTTAAACAATACAGTATATAAACAATTATTATTCCATATTAATAATATTGTATATTATAGATATATATTAATAGGTTTGTTATTAAAATTCGGGTTTATATATATAGTAACCGAATGCTATGACGGGGCAGCAAATATGTCATTTATATATATAATAGTTTTATATATACTATCTAGGAAGTAATAATTGGCTATAAACAATATATTAGTTTATATATATATATAAATAAATAAATATTATTTAATAAGTATTTCTTAACTTATATTATAATATTATATGTATTTTACGTATATATATATTAATATATATAATATATATATATTTTTATTCAATATATATATATTACTACACTGATATTATATATTTATATAAATACCTAATATAATTTTTATATGTGTATATATTATATATTATAATATAATTATATATATATATAATATATTATATATATTATTATTATGTACTATAATTATATAGTTTATACTATTATTGGATATATATATAAACATGACCTATAATATATATAACGTAGGTAGTACTACGATATAGATATATGTGTATGCTCTAAGCATCAATATGGCAGATATATAAAGCCTTTAACAATTAAGCAAATGAATACTGGGATAAATACAAAGAGAAGCATTTTTCTCTAAGTAAATTCAATTTATTAAATAATGAGAATTCACTCTTAGAGGAGGAAGAGGGCGTCGTAATAACGGTATCGGATCAACCAGTGTCCAAGGATCGGTCTATAGGAGAGGTAATGTCAGTTACAAAGCAGACATTGTTCTAAGAATCCTAAATGAGTTAAATTTAATAATATTGGCATTATATCTATATACCATGATCATATTATATTAACCTATTTATTATAATAACTCATATTTAAATATAATAATTATAAGTATTATATATATTTCATATATATGAGATAGGGTATATATAGACATAAAGGTACTACATATAATATATTATAACTTATAATATTACTTTATATAATATTATCTTATATATGTTTACCTTCTTTTCTATTTAGGCCTTGGGTTGCCTTATCGTCTTGACTTTTGAGTGGATTATATTTGATTCCTACCTTATAGAGATAATTAACCGGTGATAAACTATTTAAAATACTTAGCTTTCGCTCCCCGTTTCGCTGGAACTCTTTTCGGTGGCTGAGAAACGTGTGTATTTATTTCTTGGGTATTTATTTCTCCATCCTGTAAATGTGCTATTCTGGATAAATTTTCCATGGTAATGTATCAAGCAGGTATCTCCATAGATAAGGATATACTTTTTCATTATGTTACATTTTGTAGGCTATTCAATTTTGGTTAGGTCTCCCATGAGGCCCAAAATTATTGTTTTGGGATGCATTACTCAGGAATATCAAAAGGTTCTGATATTTTTTTGCTTTTATTGCTATTGTTAATTGATGCATAATATATGTAACCAAACTGATACTGTTTGTCCTGTTGGGGTTTATTTGATGATATTTCGTTTGGTGGTGTTGTGTGAGAGCTGAATTTGTATGTTTTGTTTGCTCTTAGGCGTGGTTGTGTTGGTATATTATCCTCTTCTTCGTATTGTACCTTCTGGTTGTTTTCTCGCGCTATAATATTTTAATCGTTGCAATATTTGTGTGGGGATGGGAATTTTGAGTAATGGCAAACGTGGTGGGTTTTATTGTCTGTTGGGCTTTGTAGGGGGTTTTAGTACTTTTTTGCACAAAATGAATCATTATTCTGAGAGGAATTAATAGTTATGTTTATGGTTCACGGTATACTATCTTTTTAAATCTGATTGTATATTTAATGTTGGGAGGGTATGGGTAAATTATTTTAATGGTTTTATTTAACCACTGATTGGGTTTTTAATTTAAAAATTTTGCTTTCGCCATTTTTAAATGCTTTTAATGATTATGTTGTTTGGGTATCTATCAATTTTTTAAAAGTGTTTTTTGTTTTAGGAATTCAATTCCTCTGTTTAAATTTTATGCGCACCGATTTAGATGGCTTGCAGGACAAAGAGGTCAAAGACGGATTTTTAAAGTGTTTCGGAGGTTATAGTGTCGAGGAAAGGGTCGCGCAGTTTTGTGTTTATTGTACTGTAGGGTCGGTTAGCTAGCAATGTATATAAGGTTTGGGGGTTGTGGATGGTGTTGATGGTTGGATATACTTTTCTGTATACTTAAAATAGGGGAAAAAAGAAAAGTAATATTGTGTTGGTTAAAGTGTGGTCCCATGAAAATTAATGTGTCTTAAAAGGATGTAAATGAGTGGGAAAAGTCATGGGGGTTGGGGGAGGAGTTTAGTGTAAATTTGAAATTATTTGTAATTTGGGCCCGTGAAAATACTTACAATGTTAGATATAATGAGGTTTAGGAGAATTACAGTAAACCGGGTCCTTCTGATTATATTATTCAGGAATGGCTAACATTGAAAACGTCCAACTCTACGTAGCAGTCAGGGGCACACTGACGGGTGAAACCTTTTTGAGAGGTGTTTGGGGCAGAGCATGTAAGTATTTGTTTTAATTAAAGAGTTCCATGAATATGGTTGCCTTGGCCTGATGTGTCATTTATGGAGAACCAGGGCGTAATCCTAGTTGCGTTCAGGACCACTATTTTGGCCTTTTGTTTTGTCAGAAAAAGATCCGATTATGGGTTAGAAGGAAAAGTTTTTTTGTGGTATTCTATAGAGGGATCTATCCAAATCCATTCAAGTTGTTTGACTGAGGGAATGATTCGGGAGGAACAAGATACTGTGACAAACTTGTTTGTTTCGTGTATATATTATTTCTTATTTTTTTTTTGTGTGCTTGTGTGTACACACAGGAAAACGGATCGGAGTAAGAGGGAAGTAAGGGTCAAAACATTACGACTATTTATGGTGTTTTTGTTTTATTAGAACCGAGAGTAAGTTATCTATAATTGCGTAGTGAATCTTCGTGGTTTTTTTAAAATGTGACTTTGATATTACATTCCAACATCCTAGTAAGGTCGGAGTTTTTGTAGTGTGGGCAGTGGTGGAGCCCACATCCTCCGGTGCGAGTTTGTAAGTATGCGAAATTCTTGTGTTACGGGTTGCTAACACGCCTATTTGCCAAACGAAAAAACATCAATTCAAAGAAAACCCCAAACAATCAGAGCATTGGGTATAAATAATATATCAACTTTGCAAATAAAAAAGAAAAAATCATCAGAGGCTTTTTTTTTGACTATAAATGAGAAGGTTTTCGGCATAACTATAATTTTGGGGCTGTGGGACTACATAAATTGATACAGCCTGACAACAATTGGTAACTAATTGGGTGTCATTCCTTCTATATGAAACCTGTTTTGGACAACCAATTACCAATTAGAAATACATGGAGATAGCTATAAATAAAAATATCAACGCACGGGTTGTTGGTTTTGGCGTCGGGCTGTTTTGTTTATTGTTGTGGGTGTGCTGCAGGTACCACCCGAAAAGAGGCCCGCAGGAAACAGGGAGCTGAGAGGAGGCTAAATGTCTATAAACATGGACGTTATGATTATTTCTTCGCACTGTTTTTAAAAATGTTCTTTCATACAAAGTGTAATATAACATATTTCTCTCAAATGAAAACCGCTTAATTAGTGCACAACTCCATGGGTAAAAATGAAATACCCTATAAATATAAATAGACTATCTTGTAGAAAAAATAAACCTTATTGATCTAAAAAACATATAATGATATATATTATTTATATATTATATTATATTGGAGTGAGGCAGGAATATACCCTATATGGATATTCATATATATATAATACTCAATTTAAATTTATATATAACTTAATATAACTAAATATACTAGTTATTTAATTTGTATAGTTATTTATTCAAGCCAAGTATTCTAATTAAGTATATTTTATTATATATTAATAATCTTCTTAATATTTATAATAATAATACTTATAATAGTAATAATAAAATATATATTAATATATATATAGGTATAATAACCATATATACTAGTATAATTATGCAATATTAAACACCTATATATATATATAATATATTATATACTCAGGTATAATAATAATATTATTATTATTTTCCTTTACATCTTATAACAACTCCCCAGGAAGAGACTTTCGCCCTTGTCTTATGTAGGTTATTTAGGTCTTCTGCCCTTCCTAAGAAAAGCCCAACAGAAAAGCCAGATGTGGGCTCTCAGCTCCAACTGAGTACATGGACGCCAGTCCTGATCTACCGAAGTTAAACACTCAGGTTAAGAGGTTTTTCGATAGCCTTTTCAGTAAGAACCTATGTCATCTTCCTCCCTATTAGGCTCTCAATAACTCGTTCTCCCAACAGCTCTCCAGTCGGATTTGTTTGTACTTAGGCGCATCCCAAGAGGATATCCCAACGTGAGAGACCACAAAGTAAGTAATTTCAAGCCAAAAGGGGGGAAAGACCACCGGGTTGCTAGCCGTCCGCACCTATAATGCATTTGCGAAGAGGATCTTCATATTGTCTTGACCTCCGCAGGCGATAAACCGTTCCCAATTATTTCATTCTTACACTTTGACTGCGTTCTTGAAAGTACAATAGCTTTATTCGATCCGCAAATATATATATTTATATTATAATTATATATATATATATAATATATTATTTATAATTATTATTATTAATTATGGTCCTTTTTACTATATTATATATTTATTTTATTTATTATATAAGCTTAATCCATAATATATATATATCACCTATACCTATATTATCTTTGGATATAAATTTATATTATATATATTTACATGATAATATATATACAATTAAATATATATATGTAATAATATTTTTATTCTATTATTTTATTATATATATCTTATATATATATTAACTTTAACTTACAGTTATATATATCCTATAAATTACTTATTATATATATAATATTATAATTTTTAACTTATATTATATATATTATTATATATATATATATTAAAACTACAGATATAAATCTATATAAATATAATATAGATTAATATATAAAATATAATATATATATATATATATTAGGCAACTAGGCGTTATACTATATACATTTCTAACGTTATTTAAAAATATTTTAGATACTTTCAATCTATAATATTATTTATATATATATTATATTATATATATATATATATTTATAATATATCTATATATATATATATATATTATATTATATCTAGTACATATAACTATATATTATATGGGTGTATAAGTATCTATAATAGTATATATATTATAATATATATATCATGTTTGCCTTATATTATTATCGTATATAATCTTACTGAGTTAGAGCCATTCACATTGGTATAGTAACAACACTTCAAAATTGGTCACTATTGGCATACTTATTTTCTACCTTTTTTTAAAATTTGAAATTATTTCATATTTAACATCTCTAAAAAAATATGTTTTCGTTTATGCTCCGCACTAGAGTTTTCTAAGAAGAATAAAAAAACCTGTCACCAAAGAAGAAACGGGCTTAAGGGCAAGACATTCTCTGAAACCATACGAATTTTTTGGTTTATTTATGCTTAAATTTTATTGAAGACAATAGTTTTGTGAATTTTTACAAACGCCTAAAGAAGATATTTAACTTCAATCTTTTCTTTGTATATTTACCTGCTAAGTATTAAATTAAGTTATTAATTTGCTGAAAAAGAATGGGGATGTAATCGTCTTTCACGATTAAATTTTTTGATTTTAAGTTTTCTAATTATTAAAAATTTTAAAACGTTTATTAAAAATTAGACAAGAACTAATATGATGAATATAAAATTATTATTAATTCATTCACCGTTTTTTAAATCTTTTAAAATTTCATTTTATATATTATTTTAATATAGTAATTAAAAAAAATATTATATTTGGTAATCTTAAATTTAATTTATTAATTATCTACATGTTTTCAATTCCTATGTTTTATAAGAGAGAATCAAAAAAATTTTGCAAGGACTCAAAATTTGGTTTTATTCGTAATTCTCATTTTTTTAAACCTTTACTTATTATTTAAGCCAAGCGGATAATCATATCCTTACCTTTTTTAACACCAATAACTTATATTTAACACGCAC